>CAVNYN010274846.1:0-30058 GCA_963692815.1 Nyctanthes arbor-tristis
TCGTACAGCCACAAATTGGTCGGTCGCAGAACTGATCGAACTGTAAATAGAGGTCACAATGAAATTTTAGGGATTTTGGATACAAATTGAGATTTGTGGTGTGAATTGGGGAAGATATATAGGTAAATTTCATTTTATATTCTTTTTTGTTAAAGTTTTAAATGAGTTATTGGGTCAAAGGTCATTGAAACATTTTTTTAAAATATTGGAGGACATTGTGGCCAATTTCCATGGAAATTGTAATTTCAGGAGAAAAACTTAGTGGAAGTTAGCTGAAGAGAAAGGTAGGTAGCAACATTAATCTGACTGGGTGGAGGCCTTCGATGAGGTACTGGTTGAGTTGCAGGTGTTGGTGAAGTTTGCATGGTCTAATTCTGAGGAGAGGAAGAATTACTATTTTCAACTAGCGACGTGACAGTAAAGGGAGGAAAAATTTTGAACCAAGATCTGAAGGTTGAGAATAGTAAAGAAGAATGTGTAAGATGATGAGGGAAGATAAACTGGAGGTGTTCAGCGAAAAGAGGAAGAAGCCGTGAACCAAGGGGATTTAAAAAAATGAAAAAAAATCTCATTTTAGTTTCTTGCTCAAGAATAATGTGTAATGTTAGGTTGTGCTACCAAATAGACATGGCGCTATGATGGTTTTGTCAGATTGGGAATAAATCTATACCCAAAAGCCGATGAATAGATTGGAAAATATTAAAAGTGTTAGTTGTGTCACCCTAAGTCATGTCAGACCAAGGTTGTCTAAGTGGCTTATTTCGTAGTAGCGTGTTTTAACATGATTACTCAAAAGCCCAGCCAAACATACCCTTATTTCCTTTACTTGGTAATTAAAGAAGACATTGGTTTTTCCTTTAGTTGGTCGTTGAAATTGTTTCATTCATGGAATGAGTTTTGGTAAATTGAGTTCTTACCATTTGTTCTTGGCTGCCCTTTTCCATTAAAGGCTTTCTTTGTATCATTTCAAAGACTACATTGAGAGCCAAAAACGTGACCTACTGCCTTGATATTTTCTCTGTGAAAACGCCACTACTTGTTTCTTTCCCTATTTTTCTTTGTGAAAAAGAGTGCCCTTTGTATGGATGGTTGTGTTGCCATTTGGGAGAGTCGTAGGGAAGTTAGTTTGGATTGTTCTTGGTCAACATCAGGGACTTGGTGGGAGACCTTTGACACTTGGATCTGAGTCCTAATCGTCCAACACGATTCCGCCGTCTCCGGGCTACAATTGGAGATCAAGACTTCTCCTTTATTACTTTGTTCTTATTCCTTTATTTTGGCTTTATGACTTCTTAAAAGGTCTTCAAATCCAACAATTGATATTAGAGACTTGTGCTCAATCTGGGAACAAGGAGTGGACAAAATTTGTCCTAAAAAAAGGAAGATGATTGGAATTATGTAAAACCCGAACTTACAACTCCATATTTGACCCACTTCTGGCCAGAATGTTGGTGATCTGAGCACACCAGAGGAAAGAACATATTGAGATCTTTCCAGCGAGTAGGCGCGTGAATCAGGCAAAGGTCCAGCAACAGCGGGTGTACTGAATGCGCTGGTGACTATAAGAGATTCTCTTGGCGCATGAGGGCATGTGCAAGGTCTTTTAGAGGTGAGGCTAGTAGCGTTGGACTCCTCTTGGAGTGAGGACTCTGCAAATATAAAAATATTGAATTTTGGAGTCTTCTGTAGAAAGTTACAGCCGGACAGATTTGGCGCTCGGTGGTCAACGTGCTCAGTGCGCTTATTTTCAACCTTGGTGGTTGGCTCACCTCACTTACAGACCCCTATTGTAGTGGTCCGCTCAGTATTGTTGTCTCTTTCCTTTTTTTTAAATACTTTAGCATTTATTTATTTTATTGTTTTACACCACAAATCGCCGAAGGGTGCGATATAGATTGTCATTGCTAGACAATCATTGCCTGTTAGACCTAGGAATATTTGCTAGTTGTGGTGTTTTGATTACTTGGTGTGAATATTGTGCTTTATTTTAACAAAATGTTTGGCAACTATCCAGATTATAATCTGGATTATTATATGCTACGTCGCATCATTTTATTGGTTGCTTTTTGCAAAAAGTAAAATATTGCTACTTGACTTTTACTTTTTGACTTTTTGAAAAAAGTGAAACCAATGAAATAATGCCGTCTGGCAGATTATAATCTAGATTATAATCCGAGTGAGTTGCCAAACACCCTGTAAGTTGCTGGTGTATTGTTGCTATTATTATCGTGACATTAGGAAACCCAGCCCGCATTCTATTTACTTCTCTTGACCTAAGATCGTCAGTCTCATGTAATCCTGGGGTTACAAAACAATGTATAACAGTGACCTTAGGAATTTTTTTCTATCTTTGTGATTTGTGCACTTTTTCTTTGTGGTCTTGCTTTTGGGGTTTTTTCAAAATGTTGTCAAATTTTTCCCTGCTGCATTTGATAGCAAGGTTGACTTTTCAATTTGGCAATGAAAGATGAAAAAGCTTTTAATCCAACAAAAAGTTCATAAAGCCATTTATAATTTTTTGCTTCTACAATGTTTGAAAGTGATAGAAAAGAATTTGATCAACTAGCATACTCGTCTATTATTTTACACCTTTCAGATTTTGTTTTATGAAAAGTTGGAAAACACGATACTGCTAAAGCCCTCGTTGATGATTTGGAAAAACTGTATTTGACAAAAAACATGTCAAATAAACTTTTTCTGCACGAAAGCTTTTTCAGCTTTAAATTTGATCCTTTGAAAGACTTGGATGACAATCTTGATGTGTCCAATAAGCTTGTGCATGATATTGCTAACTACAGTGATTCAAATCAGAATATGTGCGATGAATATAAAGTTGTTGTCTTATTGAATGCTATCCCAAATTCTTATCGTGAGGTCAAAAACGAGATTATGTATAGGAGGAAAACCTTGACATCGGAGATTGTCATTGAAGCCTTGAAAAGTAGGGAGTTAGAGGTGAAAGCAGAAAAAAATAAGAGAGGGAATGGTGAGGTCCACTTTGTGAGAGGTAGACATGGTAGGCATTGTGAGAAGTTTAAGAGTGAGTCTAATGAAAAGAGTGGTAATAGGAAGGGTAGAAATAAATGGAAGTCTAAACTGAATGCGAAAGGAAAGAAATGCTATAGGTGCAAGAAAACTGGGCATTTTAAGAGGGATTGACTCGTTGAGAAAAATAAGGGGAAGGAGAAAGTGAGGGATGGGGCGAACATAGTGACCTTTCCGGATGATGACTCGGATTTGGTCTATTGAGCGTTTGCTCCCTTTATGTTCTTTCATGTGTTTTACGATTTACATGATTACTATGTTTTGTGCTTTAGTTTAATATATTCGTTTAAACTTTTGCTTAAATGGTGTGATCATGCTATTTTCATTGGTTGAATGTGTGTGATACATTGGAGTGCATTGGGTAGGTGTGGGTTGACTGGTATGGGTTAGAGCTTTAGACTAGTAGGGGTGGTGCATTGGTGACATGTATGGGGCGCTTTGGTCCTCTGTCTGATAACCTTGATCAGGTGGCGCTCTTGGTAAGTTTCTTTCATTTCACTAGGTGGAGGCTTTAAGGGCCTCCTGTGTGAGATGAGTGATAGAGGTGCCTCATTTTCCTTAATTTTTAGTTTACCAGTCAACTGGGTATTGTGAGCAATCTGTGAGCTTAAGTTGTGGTGAGAAGGGAGTTTGGTTTTCCTGGGTACTAAACATAGCAAAGGGAGTTGAGTGTGATCACATGGGCTCATTTTTTCATTGGTTGCATTTATGACTATATTGATCTTTGTTTTACCTTCTAACTGTGTTTCTCATCATTTTTTGTTACCTTATTTGTTCTTGATTGTTTATGGCTTGATTTCTTTTAACTGGTGATTAACTTGGTGCTTTTCTTGTGAGTTTATTAGGTATCAGGTGGAAGTTTGTTTGATTGTGCCTGCCTAATAAACCCAGGGCTATGGTGGTTTTGTCTGATTAGGATTAAATCCAGATGGATAAGCCGATGAATGGATTGGAAAATATTAAAAGTGCTAATTATGTCACCCTAGGTCGTGTCGAACCAAGGTTGTCTAAGTAGCTTATTTCGTAGTAACGTGTTTTAGCATGGTTACTCAAAAGCCCACCCAAACATACGCCTGTTCCCTTTACTTGGTAACTAAACAAGACATTGATTTTTCCTTTTGTTGGGTGTTGAAATTGTTTCATGCATGGAAAGAGTTTTGGCAAATTGATTTCTTACCTTTTGTTCTTGGCTGCCCTTTTTCATTAAAGGCTTTCTTTGCCTCATTTCAAAGACTACCATCGAGAGCCAAAAACATGATCTACTGCCTTGATATTTTCTCTGTGAAAACACCACTGACCCTTGTTCCTTTGCCTATTTTTCTTTGTGAAAAAGAGTGCTCTTTTTGTGGATGTTTTGTTGCCATTGGGGGAGTTGTAGGGAAGTTAGTTTGGGTTGCTCTTGGTCGATATCGGGGACTTGGTGGGAGACCTTTGACACTTGGATCTGAGCCCTGGTCATCCAACATGATTCGATTATCTCCAAGCAGCAATTGGAGATCAAGACTTCTCCTTTATTTCTTTGTTCTTATTCCTTTATTTTGGCCAAGTTTTATAAATTGTAATTTACACATCTGTGAATTCTTGCAAGGTCTTCAAATCCAACAGTGTAATTTTTTTCAAGAATTACAATTACAATGATGAGAGTTATTTATTCGTCCAACATGATTCCATTGTCTCCGAGCGGCAATTGGAGATCAAGACTTCAACTTTATTGCTTTGTTCTTATTCCTTTATTTTGGCCAAGTTTTATATATTGTAATTTATACATTTTTGAGTTCTTGCAAGGTCTTCAAACCCAACAACATTATTTTTTTCAAGAATTACAATTACAATGATGAGAGAGATCGGAAGAGCGTATACGATAAGTATAACACTAGTAAAAACATTACAATATTTACAGAATATTACATTTATAATGAGCATATTGACAGCTGGATAGAAGGTCGTTATACAATCTTCTGAATTCGGTCAGACTTGATTTCCACCCTGTGCATTGCAAGGGTACAGTTCTAAAGAAATTTCATACATAGAATGTAGTATCATTGTGTTTGTTAGGATTGATGTCACAAAAAAACTAAAATGCATGACTTATATACAGTTAGTTATATTCATCATACGACGGCAAGCAGTATGTAACAAATTTTCTATTTTGTATTGTAATTGTTTCAAGAACATGTTTCAGCTTGTGCATTGAAACTCACATTACATATGTTAATGTAAAGAAAATTAAGACTGTACGTAGATTGTATTCACGAGCATTAATTCAATAATTAGCACATATAGATGTTTCACGTATACAATTAGGAAAAGTAATTAAAAGATATTTCATTGGTAGTGGGTGTGCTGAACAAAGAAACTAAAGATCAAAATTTGTTGCTTAATAAAATCTAGCATTATGGGCCTCCATTACAGAAATTAACTACTCCCTGTGTGCAACCTATATTCAGATTGAAGAATTATTAGTTTAATTTCAATATGGTATTAGAGATTGCATCCATGTCTTCCAAGATTATTAAGAAATGCCACCTAATGAAAATGTTGTAATAAATGTAATTTTTAACAATCTAAACATTAAGAAAATATATACAAAAATCCCTTAAACTCATAGCAAAATAACTATATATTTACTGATTTATATCAGTAGTAGAAGACAGTAATATGAATATAATGGTTATCAAGAGTTATAAAACGGTATATTTAAAAAAACTATTATTTTTACTGTTTGAAATAATAAAAAATAGAAATAGTTTATAAAACATACGACATTGGAGGATCTTATTTTCGCCCGCTAATCCATTTTTCTTTTACAGACCAATTAATTTTTCAGAAGGTTCTGTGATAGTCACAATCACATCACAAGAATTGGTGTACAAACCACTCAATTCATTATAACTGATATCAAAGACAGAATCTCCAACTTTTAAGATATCATATTTAATTAAACTCATACGCTATATAAATAAAAGTCCAGTAGTTAGCTCCACAAAACTGACATTATAAATAAAAATACCAATGAGTCTTTTGAGCAATTACAATGATAAAACTACAAACACTCTCACAAAACTTAATACAAAATATAAAAACAAAATTTTAATTTATATTTGAGAAACTTGTAGAAAATACTCATACGTTCTTGATTCTCCATAGATTCTTACTTTTTATTGACTTTACATAAATCCTCATAATTTGATAAATTTTCAAAGTAATAATATAAATATCTAAGCTGCAAAGTTTTGTGTTTTTCAAAATTATATAACTTCATCAAGTCTAGAATATTAACATCAATTTATTTTTCATTAAATTTTTAAACGTTCATCAGAGTAGCTTTTCAGATCATTAACACTCATGCAACGCACAAAATGAACTATAAACAAATTGAATTGAAATATAACAATAATTATAGAGTGATAATAAAATTAGGAATGGACACATACAATATCTCAAGTATATATCTTTATTTGAGCATTAAAATATGTGACTGTTTTCAACTAATACAAGTTTTAAAAACGTCTTTAAACACAATATTTGCAGTGATAGAATTATTTGATTCAAATTTTTATCAATAGCTGCATTAATTTTTATTTAAAGACACAACCCATCTATATATTAATTAAATAAGAGGAGCTACAACACCTTTGTACCGCAGTTTTCTCACTTAAAAATCTGTTAGTAGAGTCTTTTAGACATTTTGTTTTATATTGCGATAACATATGTGGTATTCTGAATTTTTCAATTTTTTAGTCATTTTTTCCTTACAAATTTACCATTTTGAAATAAGATTCACTACTGAATTTAATGACTACTCGATAATTATCACCATTTAATTATTTAAATGATAAACAAATTTGATTATCTAATTGTCTAACATATCTTGAAATTTGTCGTTTATAATTAATCTCTATATTAGTTAAATAAAAAGAGCTGCACCTTTGTAGTGCAGTTTTCTCAATAAAAAATATGTTAGTAGGGTCTTTTTAAATATTTTATTTCATACTACAGTCACTGTGTGGTATTCTAAATTTTTCAATTTTTTTAAAATTTATTTATTTATTTTTGTCTTATCTATTCACCATTTTGAAATAAGATTCACTATTCAATTTAATAATTAATCGATAGCTATCATTATTTAATTATTTAAATGATAGATAAATTTAATTATCCAATTATCTAACATATCTTGAAATTCTTAGTTTATAATTAATAGACATGAAGCATATATATATGTATGTATTGTTAGTTTAAGTTAATTGAAAATTATAGCTGTAATTTTTTCTTAATTTTCCCCGTATAAATGAATATTAATAATTAAGACTATTTTATATATAACTACTTTTATGTATTATTTATTTATATAATCTTCATACTATCTCACTGTATTAGTTTCAAATAAGAAATATTTTCATAGTACATGTAACCTCTTAACTAGCAATTATCATTTATCGAAATTAGTGCAAAAAAGTAAAATGATATTTATTTTTTTAATGATAACAATCGGGTTAAAATTTGTTGTAAACTATAGTTATCTTAAGGTGATAAGAAAAAAATGATATTATTATCTGGTTAATAACAAAAATTAATTATTCCTTATTGAGTAACGTAACCTTATAAAATTTCGTCATACCAAAAAAAAAAGAAAAAGAAAAATAAAAACTTATAAAATTTCGCATAAAATATTTTTTTGAAAATAATTTGATATGTATTCTTCCTGTACAATGCACGGATAGATATCTAGTTTCATATAATAATAAATTTTGGAGGCTAGTACTTAGGGATAATATTTGATTTGAAGAAATAAATCAAATAGTTTTGATTTAGGAAATTATCTTTAATTACAATCTCTTGTACGAGATAAATTCACCGTAGCGTAAATATGAACTCAGCCATAGTTTTCAATATTGACTCTGTCACTAACCTGGTGACTGTACTGGGCTAATGAATTTCTAGTTCAACTGTTGGTTATTACTAACTCGGTTGCCAATTCAAGTACATGTGATTAATGACAATATTTTTTTGAGTGAAAACACGCAAATATAGTTATATATAAATGATTGTTACCTCCCCCTCCCAAAAAAAAAAGAAAGAAAAAGAAAAAGAAAAAAAGATTGCACGTTGATTTAAAGCTACTTATTGACATGTAAGTCATAAGTTCACTCATTCACCTTATATTTGTACCAATATTTTTATGAAAAGTGACAATCGAGAGGGCCTTGCTCAGGTTTTGATTTAGGAAATTATCTTTGATTACAATTCTTTGTACGCAATAGAGTCGTCTTAGTATAAATATGAACTCAACCATAATTTTCAATATTAACTCGGTCATTGAACTGGTATCTATACTGTGCTAATAGGTTTCTGGTTCAACCAGAGAGTCACTGCTAACTCGGTTGCCAATTCAAGTATGAGTAATTATATTACTACATTATTTTTCTTCCTTACACCATATTGTAAACATACCACAATTGAATAATAATTTTTACAACTATACCACTATTTTTCAAATGTCTCCCTAACCTCTTAAATATTTAATTTAATTAGATAATAATAGAAAAAATAAAGATTTTGTATACACTAACTTTCATTTCATAACTATTGGCCAAAAAGAAAGCATGATTTTTGTAGAAATTCCTAAGGCTCGAGAATATGAACTTGAAGATAGCAATACAAAATTATATTTGTCTTTTCTATTGGGCTAATCGATGTTAGAAGAAGTTAATTATTATTCAAATTAAATAGAAAGAAAAATATTCAGATTCATTCTTATACAGGAATCCGATCAGACTGGCGAATACATTTTGTTTTGGACTTCAAAATGTTCAAAAATTTTATGCCTAAAAGATATTATTTTCTTAGTTTTTAATTAAACATAACTGTTGAAGCATTTCTACGTCTTCGTTGGGCAATCCTTTCATATATTTCTTTAAACCAATGTAGCGATATATGCTGTGAATAGTAGTAGCAAGATTGTCGATTCTGCTTTTCATATGAAATTATAACATTAATTAAATTGATTCTTTATTTCTTCTATAAATACAATCTTATAAGTTTATGAATTTGGAGACATTGTAGACAAAATGACTTAAGACGTTGCAAAAAAAACTGGCTTATTAATGGTGGTAATCATTGCTGCAATTTATTTTTGTACAAATTAAAATATACTGATTAGGGTTTTTGTGGTGCATGAAGGGAGAAGAAGATAAGAGGAAAAATATTTATAATTGTTAAGAATGAGATAATTATTTATACCCTTTTATTTTTGATCCATTTTTAGTATATGGAAAAATGAGGTGAGCCCTGAAAAAGGGAGAGGGATATGTTGAGATTAATAAAAAAAACGTATTGTTTTTAAAATTAGCTTTCAAGTATATATGTGGTTAATAATAATATTTCTTTAATGAAAACACGCGAGATTATTAATATATAAATGAAAATTGTTAACAAAAAAAAAGAGTTAACACAATGACTTAAAATTATTTCTTAGCATCTAGATCATTAGTTTAACCTTTTACAATTATATTTGTAGAAACTTTTTATAAAAATTGACCACCGCTGTGATATGACACTAGAAGTAATAGTGCCAATAGAAATTTAGGGCGGAAAAATCAATAAATTATGTCAACTTGCGTCGTACAATTGTGCTTATATATATACACACACATATGCGTGTGCAAGACCTATTGTGAGGATGCTTCTAGTGTTGATGTGGTCAACTCGATGCTACCCAACCGGGCCCCTCCATCTTCACCCCAAGAATAGCAGTAGGGTTTACGTCTAGAAATGCTAAAAGAAGAGCAATTTTAGAGAGATATGAAAAAAGATATTAAAGAGTGATATTTTTATGTGGTACATATTTATTAGTGATGATTACATGACTATTTTTTCATCATTAAATACAGGTGTCATATAAAAATATCACCTGTTAATGTCTTTTTTTCAGGTCTCTCTATAATTTTTACAAAAAGAACCGTGCAATGCAATTAGGAAAAAAAATGATTAATGCGATTCACGTCCGGTGCTGCCAAATACTAAAAGAACCTTGCTGTACGTCCAGGAAAGGACATCTAGAAAACGGCCAAAGAATTAAAAAGACTAATTTACCCTCAACCCCCTTCCCCTATCACCGAGAAAAAATCGGGTCCTCCAAGTTGACGTTCTTTTACATCACCAACAACACACGTCTGAGAAGTAAAAAGCGGTGACATAGAGCAGCCACATGAAAGGTGATAACGCTAATTTTGGTACCTAATTTGATTGATATTGTTCTCCTACGAAACCAGATGATAGCATTATATCAACAATAGACACGTGATTTAATTAACTTTGTACAAGAATTATAATATTTTACACCATTATTGTCCTCTCGCAGGTAACTTACTATATCATCTGTCAAGAAATGAAAAGCCCCTACTCCGTTACGTGGTCGGAGACTCTATTTCTCTAGTTATAGCTGAGTCAGACGAGAATTTTGATATTCTGACTGCAAAAAATTACGCGGTGAATGCTCATCTGGTCTCTCTTTTGGTACGTCAATTGCCACCACCAAAACTGGGGTCGGAGTACAAAGTGTGCCCCGTCTTGAGCCTACAGGTTACTTTGTTTCCAACTCGCGGCCTGAGTATTGGGCTAACCGCACATCATGGTATATGCGATGGAAGTTCAATTGTGGGGTTTATTAACGCTTGGGCTTCGATCAACAAAGATCCAGTGGCGATAGTAGCCAAGTCGTCCTTGCCAATTTTTGATAGATCTCTCGTGAAAGATCGCCTTGGACTAGGTGACCTGTTTGGAACCATCTCAATAAGTACTTCGTTGATTTGCAAACTAGTGCAGCTCCACCATTTCAATATTTACCAACCAGAAATATGGTTCGGGTTACCTATATTCTCCGGCAAGTGGATATCCAGAATCTCAAGGACTCATATTTTTCGGCAGCTCGAAGAACTGAATCAGAGGTAGTAGTGATAAATAATATTTCATCTTCTGTAGTTGCAACTGCCTATGTCTGGACTTGTATGGTGAAATCAGGGCCTGCCAGTGGGGAGAAGGTTGATGGAGATGAGGAAGAATACCTTAGTTTAAGTATCGACATGCGGGCACGCATGAACCCAACTATTCCGGCCAATTATTTCGGCAACTGCATAGGAGGTGCAATAGTGAAATTGAAGCACCACCAAGCTGGGTTCTTCACTGCAGCTGAGGCAATTGCAGAGATGATTCAAACAAAGGCCAATATCACGGATGAAATATTGAAAGAATATGAGGAGTGGCCAGCAAGATGGGAACAAGTTGTTGGGAAACGAGTGCTCGCAATATCTGGATCCCCTAAATTCGACATGTATGATGCGGATTATGGTTGGGGAAAGCCAAAAAAGGCCGAGATTGCGTCTATTGATGGCTCTGGATGGTTAATTAGCATTTCCCTGGCCAAGGCTAGTGGTCCGGACGGAGGTATAGAGATTGGTATATGTTTGCCAAAGAGGAAAATGGATGCTTTCGCCACCATCTATGCGAATGGCTTAGGAATCCTGCCTCCTCAACAACTTCCCAACTTAGGCATATCTGCATTATGATCATCACTTCCTTCCCTCTGTTCTTGTGCTATCTATTGTGTGTTGTCTTCTGAATTTCGTCTAGGTAAGAAATTGATGATGATAATAATAATAATAATAGTTATTGGCGTTCTTTTTCTTTTCTTTTTTCTTTTTTTTAAACATGTTTAACAAGACAATTTTATTTTCTTTTGAGTAGCCTCCTCAAAGATTTCATCCCCGGGGTAACACTTAGACACGTCTAACAATAATAATATATGCATCATCAAGCAAGAACGTGTGATTGCTATCGTTGCAAGATCAGAGAAATGCAAAAGCAATGTGCGAAACCATAGTGGAAAAGAAAATGACAAAAAGGAAACATGCCAAAAGAAAACACAATTAGAGAAAACTCAAAGACTTGCCCTGTTGTCTAGCACAAAGAAAGATAACATAGTAGAAATAATAACAAAAAATAATTTAAAGAAAATTCTAAATTTTTAACCATGTACGTAAAACAACAAAAGAGGATCCGCTATTCAGTTAGTAGTATATAAAATTAAAAAGATAAGTTTTATGAATATATATGGTTTGTGGCTTCTCTTTGAGTTTCTTTATTTTAGTTGGTTAGTTTTTTAATTAGACATCTTTTTTTTGTGTTTAAATAAACTAAACCAATTTTTCTAAAAGAACTCCGATCTGATAGTATAATTGATCAATGTTGGCAGAATGATATATAGAAAAAATTTAAGGTATAACGATGGGAAAGGAAAAGAATTTCCACAAAACAACCATAGATTCGTAATATGTCAATGTTGGTGAGAAAACAATTTCAAAAAATTAAGGTCGTTGAACTCTATGTTTAACTTCTTTTCTTTCTTTTTTTTTTTTTTTTTGAATATTACTCCATATGTTAAAAAATTCATTTATAAAAAATTAGAATTTTCACATGCATAATAAAGGGATTTTTTAAAAACATAAAATGTTTTCTCATATATTGAAAAATTTTGGTTTTGACATTTGTTCAATGAAAGTATAAAATTTGGTAACAATGTAGAAAAAGCAACTAATAAAGAATAGAGCTTTTCCATTCATTAAGAAAAAAGAAAAAGAAAAAGGGGAAAGTTTAGCAAATTCATTGTTTACTGGTTCACTTTATTTTTCTTGAATTTTAATACCAATAGATTATTTTTATCATTTTAATAGCTCAAAATAAAACTCTTACAATATATATATATATATATATATATGTATATGAGAAGTATTGGTTAGAGTGAGACATCTTACAATAAAAGGTGATAAAAAAGGCATAAAAAATATGTTAAGTAAGCAACAATTAAAACAATTCAACAATGACCAAAGAAAAGAAATCAACAAAATGATTTTGATCTTTCGATAAATATTGCATACCATGGTCACAATAATAAGTTAAAATAAAATATATTATAATAGAGAAGGATAGGAAACTTACTTGGAATTGATATATTGTTGGAAAAATAGGCATTTTGAATATAACTTTGAGCGCTATCTGATTTTTGAATTTGAGATATGAATTCAGATTTGTATTCTGCTTGTTGAGAGCTTCGAAAACATATGTTTATTTACCCAAAATGTTTGTTGGGTGAATGGGAAATTGAGTCTCAAAGTGTTTCAAAAGAAATGAGTTTAAGTATTGGGAAAGCCTTGTCCCATATTGAAAAGGTTGTAATGCAATGAATCAGTTAAATATGATTATATATTTGTAATATGTAAATTGTGTAGCTGAAATACTCTTTCTTGCTTGTGCGCTCGCATGGGTTACAAATCATAGATCAAAAATACACTTCAGACTATTGAATTGAACTTGTGTAAGAGCGCGACACCTGTGTACATGAATGTTAGACTAGACATGGGCGCTTAATCTGATCGAGCTTTGCTAGAATAACATATTGAATTCACATTTTTTTGGCTTTTAACATGCCTTATTTTGCCTATATAAAGGACTAATTTCTGGCTTTTTGAGACATGCATTCTCCACATTTCATTACAGTACACTTCTTTATCGTATTACTGTTCAGGAATGTTTTCAGTTCGCCTAGATAAGAAATTTGTTGCTTTGTTCCAACGTTGTTTTATCCAGGTATCGACCGTTGTATCTTGGGAAACAGACATCTATCGTATTGGAAACGAATCTGTTTTAAGAAATTAAAAATATTTTCTTCCCATCCCTGCTTAAATCAGGGACGGGAAGGACGGGCTAATATGGGTGATTGATATTAATCATTTATTAGCCAATATATATATATATATATATATTTATTTTCGTTTTTTTTAATGAACACTATTATAAGCACTAAAATTGCAATTGAAATTATTAAGCTTTCTTGATAAATTTCATCATTTTTTTATTTTTCAAATCATTAGAATTTTTAGTAAATAATTTTATTTTCGTCAAGAAACAGTTAAACGAGTCAGGCACGAGTAAAAATTTTTATAAGCTTCCCCGTCCCATAGTAAAGTCGGGTCGATTTTCTTGATTTCATCCTCGATCAATTACGTTTAGTCGTGTATTTCCTTCTTACTAGGATCAGGTACCTGTCGATATCAGGTTTTAACATTTTCTTTTTTTAGAATCTCTACTAAGGTTACTTGATAGCATTTCATATCCAGTAGGCACATAATAACTATTAATTAATAATAAGATAATAAAAATATTGCAGTTCAATGTGGCCAATTATAAAATCCCTCCATCCCAAAAAGATATTATTTTCCTTTTTTATCTGTCCCAAATTATATTCCCCTTTCCTAAGTTAATTTTTTAGTTTTCTAATGTACCCTCATTTATGATGCATAATAATCAACAAAAAGAACAATTCAAGTGAAATATTAAATAAGTCAAAGGGTATATTAATAAATATATATTAAATTATATATTTCCATAACATTAAATGATATTTTCTTAATCTATATGAAAAATGAAAGGGGGATATATTTATGGGACGGAAAGAGTATTACTTAACATTTCCTTCATACTAATTAATATTAGATATAATTCGATTTGATATATTCCTGTACGATGCATGAGTGAAAATCTAGTACCAATAAAACCAAAACTTTTTGCCTAAAAAGATATTTTATATATATATATATATTCTATCACTTTTAACAATAGATTTAAATTTAAATCAAGAAATCATATTTGTTGATTGCATATTGATTTGTTGCTTGTAAATTTGTTGATAAAGCATGTAAACATTACCAACAGAATATCAGTGGGAAATGCTAACAAATTTTCTATTTACCAACTAATTTTTGGTAGCTAAAAAAGAGTAATAAGTTAAAAAAACAACGTAATTCATCTCCTATGGAATATCGGTTGCTATATGAGATCCATACATGCGGTTTTTTTTGCCTTTGTAAATTCGTTGGTACACTATCTAATAATTACTAATAGAATGTCAGCATGAAAAGTAAAATCATATTTACCTCCCAGTTTTTAGTAGCAAATTATTGCATAGATAGTTGAAGTCCATTTTTCAGAATTGAGATTAAAGCTAACGGTCACGTGAAATTTGACCTTGAGGAGTCAAAATGAACTATTTTCTATTGGAGATCGGAAGAGTATACAATCTTCATATAAGATTATATATTAAACAAATATATAAATCTTCTTAGAGTTTGTGCATGTGATTAACGTCATTTATCATTAATGTTTTAATAATTTTAAGGAAAACAATCGCATAGAATGTGTTAACGAGGTAAAAATTTATTTTTAAAAAATTGTAATATCAAATCTCAAATACAAGGCATTTTCAGTTTGGTTCCAGTTTCATCAGGACAAGACCTAAATGATCATTGTATGGCCAAAATGTGTGATTTCATATGGATTGAGACATTTGGACCGTTGATATTTGATGACTAGGATATCAATGTAATAAATAATATCACCAACAACCTTGGAGATATTCTTTTGGATATTTTTGATTTAATTATTGACAGATACCAATATATGTAACTTAAGTAAAATCTTAACTCACCGCACCACATAACAATCAAATTAAGAATAAAAATAATATAACAGTCAAAAGATTAATTTTATACACTATCCATCCCCCCAAAAGAGATTCGTGGAAAGGTTAAAAGAGACTCGTCAAGAGAGATCGTGAGGTGAGCACTCGATTTGAATAACAATGACAGGGCAAATGAGTGACAACAATACCAGTGAGCCCAAAGATTGCATATGATGATAAAAAGGTAAATTTCACAGAAGGTCCCCAATATTTGTAAAAAATAACAATTTCATCTCTAACCTTTTTTCAGCATGTAGGTCCCTAGTCTTTCAAAAATAAGTACAAAAGGTCCCTACTTATTATTTTTGTCAATTTTCATTGTTTACTTTCTCTGTAAAGACCATTTTACCCTTTATTTAAATTTAACAAATAAGAACACAAATTTTATTTATTTATTTTGATCTCTTTGCTGGTTTCTCTTCACACATTTATGCATATTCATCTGTATATTGTTTTATCATTCATCCACTTAACACAAGTTATACATACACATTAATTAATATATTATCTTTTCCATTCACTTACCTAACACCACCACTATCACTAGTATTATAGTCACATAAGGCAATGGACTTTAGAGATTTAAACATAAATAAGTAATGATAATTGAGGTGTCATTGATATTCAACTGATAAAAATTAGACCGATCTAAAAATGTATGAATTTTTCTTGCGAAAATATTGAAGGTTTAAATTATTGATAAATTTAAAATGGGAAGACCATTTTTTTTGTTTCCACTGCCAATATATAGCTAAATATGGGAGACAAATCCCTTTTTTATTATTGTTATAGGCAACTTAAGCAAATGCCTTATCTTTCCTCACTCTATAGCGGCAGAAACAGTAGCGATACTTGGTGGAAGTTAAGAGTGACTAATCAAAGAAAACAACATATTTTATTTTTCTTTTATTTAAGTTCTTTAGATTTTTTAAAAGGTTTTAATACTAATTTCTTTTTATTTCATACGAGGGTAAAATAGTCATTTCGTAAGCATATAAATACGAAAATAGATAGAAATTGCTTTTAGGGACCATTTGTGCTTAGTTTTGAAAGTTAGAGACCTATATACTTAAACAAAGTTATGGATGAAATTGTTACTTTTTATAAAAGTTGAGGACCTTTTGTAAAATTTACCCATGATTAAATCACCGACAACAATCGCCGTACGGACCATTGTGGAAAAACACTAGGAACCCAAAATATTATGTCGCACCCCCAAAGTGACATGCCTGAAATGAAGACACGTTTGGAGGAAAGGAACGAGCCAATTTTCATTCAATGCAAGCTTTTGGATACCACTCATTTCTTACCATCCTTACAATTATTGATTTACCCAACAAACACCGCACCAGTAGATCGTCTTTTAGAAAGTCGCGTGTAATAAATAACGTGGGACTTAAAAGTTATAAACTGAGATGTCGAATGGGAAAGTGACAAGGAACAATTTTATTTAAAAAGAGAAAGACGCGAAAAGTGAAGCACATAGGGAGCAAAGAAAAGAAAACAAAATTAAAATGAAAATCCACGTGAACACACTTGTCTTAGTGTATAGAGCACGGTGTCCACAACTAAAACGAGAAGGTGAATTGCCGACAATTCACACCATGAATTTGTTGTCAATTTTTTTTGAAGTATTTTTCTAAAATTTATTCAATTTCAAGTTTCCTTCCTAATTTTTTGAAAACCATCTTTTTACGACAGATGTAGTATAAAATTTTTTTTAAAAAAGAAAGAAAATTCTTGGGGACGGGCTGTCGGAAATGGCAAGGTGATCTGGTGACTTATGCTATAAGCCGCCACTATATGAGCTTCCAAGCAGATCGCGGCGCGCAATCCAGGGCCCCCCGTTCACTTATTTATCCAACATCTGACTTGTATTAAAATTGAGTGATTGCTAAAAAACTATATGTGAATACTCTGACAAGTTTGATCAAAGATTTGCTCTACAAGTAAAGTTGTTGTTAATGTGCACAACAACCACATATTTGGTCATTAAATGCCATTACATATTTTGGCGCATCTTTCCAACTTTAGGGACGTATTTTTTTCATTTATACAATAACGAATTAATTTGGATGTCATACTCGTACTAGTTAACGACTTGTTTGGTTGGCAAAATCAATTATCAGTTGCTATAATCTTTGGCGGAATAACCTCACTTTTGCTCCAAAGAATTACCAACCGATTAATAATTTGGTCATTGGATAATGCATTTGGCAACCAATATCCTTGTTCTTGAACTACTTCTACATCCAATGAAAATTGTCTTAGTTCATCACTTATCTACTATGATGGAAATTTTAATTTCGTCGTAGATAATAGGTTTCAACAACTAACTTATATGGTCGTTAACACATTGATTGTGAAATTCCATTTTTCCTGTAGTGAATTTTCATTTATATATCACTATTTTTGCGTCTTTTCACTTAAAAAAATATTATCACTAATCAAATATACTTGAATTGGTAACCAAGTTAGTAGTGACCAACCAGTTGAACTAGAAACCCATTAACTCAGTACAGTCACCCAAGTCAATGACTAAGTTAATATTGAAAACTATGACTGAGTTCATGTTTACACTACAACAAATTTATCGTATACAAGGGATTGTAATTAAAGATAATTTCTTAAATCAAAACTATTTGATTTGACAAATCTTCAAATCAAATATTATCCCTAAGTAGAAGCCTCCAAAATTGTCTATTGTATGAAATGAGTTGTGTCCTTAATTAAAAATTAATACAGTTATTGATAAAAATGTGAATCAAACAATTTTACCACTGCAAATATTATATTTAAAGACGTTTTTAAAATTTATATTACCTGTAATATGTCACATATTATACTCAAATAAAGTTGTAGATTTGAGGTATTGTATGTGTGCATCCGAATTTCATTATTACTCTACAATTATTGTTATATTTCAATTCCAATTTGTAGTGGTTCATTCTATGCATTGGATGAGTGCAACTTACTCGAATAGCTACTCTGATGACATAGGTGTTTAAAAATCTAATAAAAAATGTATTGATGTTAATATTATCAACTTGATGATGTTATATAATTTTGAAGAACATAAAACTTTCAACTTAGATATTTATATTATTACATTGAAAATTTGTCAAATTATGACGATTTATGTAAAATCGATAAAAAGTAAAAATCTATGGAGAATGAAGAATATCTGAGTATTTTCTGCAAGTTTCTCAGATATAAGTTAAAATTTTCTTTTTTATATTTTGTATTAAGTTTTGTGGGAGAGCATTTGTAATTTCATCATCGCAATTACTCATATATGTTTATTAAAATAGATGTATGACTCATTGGTATTTTCATTTATATGGTAAGTTTTGTAGAGCTAACTACTAGACTTTGATTTATATAGCATATGAGTTCAATTAAATATGATATTTCAATAGTTGGATATTCAGTTTTTTGACATCCTTACAATTATTGATTGAATAGTGTTATGTAGCACCAGTGGTACTTGACATCAGTTTATGTGGTATTTAATGTAGCATTAAATGATAAGTGAAATTAAATAAATAAATGATCAACTTAATCCAATTTATCATTTAATGTCACCTTAATATGATACTAAGCACCAATAGTACTAAATAGTGTTACTCTTATTGATTTACCCAACAAACACCACACTAGTAAATGGTCTTTCAGAAAGTCGCGTGTAATAAATAACATGTGACTTAAAAGTTATAAACTGAGATGTCGAATGGAAAATAAACCAGAAACAATTTTATTTAAAAAGAGAAAGACACGAAAAGTGGAGCACATAGGGAGCAAGGAAAGAAAACAAAATTAAAATGAAAATCCTCGTGAACACACTTGTCTGAGTGTATAGAGCACGGTGTCCACAAGCAAAACGAGAAGGTGAATTGCCGACAATTCACAGCATGAATTTGTAGTCAAAATTTTTTAAAGTATTTTTCTAAAATTTATTTAATTTCAAGTTTCTTTCCTAATTTTTTGAAAATCATATTTTTACAACAGAGGTAGTATAAAATTTTTTTTAAAAAAAGAAAGAAATATCTTGGGGGTGGGCTGTCGGTAATGGCAAGGTGACCTGGAGAATTATGGTGTAAGCCGCCACTACATGAGCTTCCAAGCAGATCGCGGCGCGCAATCCAGGACCCCCATTCACTTATTTATCCAACATCTGACTTGTATTAAGATTGAGTGATCACTAAAAAATTATATGTGAATACTCTGACAAATTTGATCAAAGATTTGTTCTACAAGTATAGTTGACGTATTCTTCCAAAAAAAAAGGTAGAGCCTCATATTTTTTAGATTTTGTTCTTTTTAGATTTTGTTCTAATCATTGCAAGAAATCAGAAAATGTCAAATTAAGGTGGAACCAACTACAATTAAGAATACCAACTAAAATTAAATTTTCTTTTTTTTTCTTTAAGACACAAAGAGTGGAAGGCTATGAAATAAAATTAAATTTTTCGTTCTGAATTTTTTAATTATTGTTTTCCTTATATGCACTATTCACGAATTAAAAAATGCACTATTTATTAGTTTTTTAGCAATATATTATTATTTGTATTTTTGAAATTAATTTATTGTTTAGCAGATTATTTATTATTATTTATTAAAGTAAATGTTCAATATGTACAAAAATTTTGACGCCAAGTGTTTGTTGATTTTTGTAAACAAATAAGGTGGTGATTCGATGTCAATGAATATAAATAACAATGTAATCTCGTCGTCGAATATTCGTTTCAATCCTTAGGTCTAATACTGTAATGATTTATAACCGATCGTTGAATGATATTAAATAATCTCTTTTGTTGCGTTCTACGACCATATCCCTTTGTTGTTGAATATAAAAGTTGTTGTTAATGTGCACAACAACCACATATTTGATCATTAAATGTCATTACATATTTTGGCGCATCTTTCCAACTTTAGGGATGTATTTTTTTCATTTATACAATAACGAATTAATTTGGTTGTCATACTCGTACTAGTTAACGATGACTTGATTGGTTGGCAAAATCAATTATCAATTGCTACAATCTTTGGCGGAATAACCTCACTTTGGCTCCAAAGAATTACCAGCCAATTAATAATTTGGTCATTGGATAATGCATTTGGCAACCAATATCATTGTTCTTGAACTACTTCTACATCCAATGAAAATTGTCTTAGTTCATCACATATCTACTATGATGGAAATTTTAATTTCTTCGTAGATAATAGGTTTCAACAACTAACTTATATGGTCGTTAACACATTGATTGTGAAATACCACTTTTCCAGTGGTGAATTTTCATTTATATATCACTATTTTTCGTGTTTTCATTTAAAAAAATATTATCACTAACCAAATATACTTGAATTGGTAATCAAGTTAGTAGTGAACAACCGGTTGAACTAGAAATCCATTAACCCAGTATAGTCACCCAAGTCAAAGACTAAGTTAATATTGAAAACTATGACTGAGTTCATGTTTACACTACAACAAATTTATCGCATACAAGGAATTGTAATTAAAGATAATTTCCTAAATCAAAACTATTTGATTTGTTTCTTCAAATAAAATATTATCCCTAAGTAGTAGCCTCCAAAATTGTCTATTGTATGAAATGAGTTGTGTCCTTAATTAAAAATTAATGCAGTTATTGATAAAAATGTGAATCAAACAATTTTACCACTGCAAATATTATATTTAAAGACGTTTTTAAAATTTATATTAGCTGAAATAAGTCACATATTATAGTCAAGTAAAGTTGTAGATTTGAGGTATTGTATGTGTGCATCCGAATTTCATTATCACTCTACAATTATTGTTATATTTCAATTCCAATTTGTAGTGGTTCGTTATGTGCATTGGATGAGTGCAAACCCGAATAGCTACTCTGATGACATAGGTGTTTAAAAATCTAATAAAAAATGTATTGATGTTAATATTCTCAACTTGATGATGTTATATAATTTTGAATAACATAAAACTTGCAACTTAGATATTTATATTATTACATTGAAAATTTGTCAAATAATGATGATTTATGTAAAATCGATAAAAATTAAGAATCTATGGAGAATAAAGAATATCTGAGTATTTTCTGCAAATTTCTCAGATATAAGTTAGAATTTTATTTTTTATATTTTGTATTAAGCTTTGTGGGAGAGTATTTGTAATTTCATCATCGCAGTTACTCATATATGTTTATTAAAATAGGTGTATGACTCATTGGTATTTTCATTTATATGGTAAGTTTTGTAGAGCTAACTACTAGACTTTGATTTATATAGCATATGAGTTCAATTAAATATGATATTTCAATAGTTGGATATTCAGTTTTTTGACATCAGTTATAGTGAATTAAGCGGTTTGTACGTTAGTCCTTGTGATATGAGGGTGATTGTAATAGAACCTTTTGAAAAACTAATTGGTCTGTAAAAAAAAAAAGAAAAAAAAAAGCACTAATTGGTAGGAGACAATATATAAGATCCTCTACAGCCATGTGTTCTATAAATTATTTCCATTTTTTATTTTTTTAAGCAATAAAAATAATAATTTTTTAAACATACATTTTTATAACTCTTGATAACCATTATATTTCTATTAATGTCTTCTACTATTGTTATAAATCAATGAATATTTGGTTATTTTGCGATGGGTTCAAGGGATGTTTGTTCATATTTTCTTAATATTTAGGTTGTTAAAGATTACATGGATTATAACCTTTCTATTAGGTGGCATTTCTTAATAGTCCTAGAAGGCATGGATGCATTCAGTAATACCAGTTTGAAATCCAACTAATAATTCTTTAATCCTAATGCATGTTGCACACAGTGAGGAGTTAATTTCTTTGGCGGCAATTTTGTTAAAAACTAAATATTTTACCAGTATTGCATCTTGGAAGCAGTGGACAAACCGAGTTCATCCTACCTCTGGAGAAGTCTTCTTTGGGGGAGGGATCTGCTGAAGCAAAGATTAAGATGGAGGGTGGAAGGGGACACGATATAAGGATATATAATGACCCATGGCTCCCTCGTCCACTCTATTTTAGGCAGGTGTCATAGCGTGCTTGGGAGCTTGAAAGAGTGGCGGATTTAATTGTCGATGGTGATTGGAATGAGCCACTTGTTCGTGAAGTTTTTTTTACCCATTTATGCGGAGCTTATTTTATCAATACCGTTGGGGGACACTTCGGAAAGTGATTCACTTATTTGGCACTTCACGCCGATCTCATTATTTATTCTATGTGGAGTGGATACCATTTGGCTCGAGATTGGATGCAGAGTGGAAAGGCAAGTAGCTCAGACCATAATGATCCCAGATGGAAGGTTTTATGGAAGCTAACTATTCCTCCAAAGGTTAGGTGCTTCATTTGGCGAGTATTACACAATGCTATACCTAGTGGAGAAAACCTTTGGCATCACTATGTAAAGCAATATCACTTGTGGCTGGTGTGGGGTGAATGAAACAAACAATCACCAGTGTAAGTGGACAAAGGAATTGTGGCAGAAGTTAGGGTGCTCATAGCATTTTAGTAATGTCGTGGGACGGATTCTGGGATAGCAAGCCAACCTAGTAGAGCCTATATGCATGCTCCTACAGCTGTGTGGCTGGAAAGGAACAAGATGTACCATGAAGGAAAACACCGAGAGGCAGAAATAGCAAGAACTCAGGTGCTTGAATTTCTCTCGGCCTATCAACTTGCCCAACTGGTGTGTGCACCTAATCGGTGTGAGTTAGGTGTAGGAATTCAGCGTCCGAAGTGGCGTTCTTTAGGGAGTTGCTCGTCGAGAATATGGCTGTACACCGATGCAGCGGGGCAAACAGACGGAATGGGTCTTGGTGGAGTGTTTTGGGACATCCAGGGGGCTGTTGTTGGAGCTTTAACGGTGGCCGTGGCTGGACTTACTCAGTTGAGGTGGCGGAGGCTATAGCGATCAGGCAGGGACTCCGATGTGCTCTAAACTCGCATATTCAACTTCTAGAGGTACACACGGATGCTGTTAACATCATTTATGGCTTGTGGCACTCTTATATAAGCAACTTCGTTTGCTTTTTATTTCTTTAAATTGTGGAGCATGTTCTTATATTCTACGTGATAGGAATAAAGTGGGGCATTTGTTAGCGATACATGCGGTAGGATCCCCAGTAGCTTATCACTTATTTGATTGTGTTCCGTTACTTATTTCCCCCCCTTATTGGTGGGGGTTTTGATGAATGAAAGTAAGTTTTACTTCAAAAAAAATTTCTGTAATGGAGACCCATAATGCTAGATTTCATTAAGTAACAAATTTTGAACTCTCAATTTCATAAGGCTAGATTTCATTAAGCAACAAATTTTGAAATCTCAATTTTCTTTGTTCAGTGTACCTATGACCAATGAAATATATTTTAATTGCTTCTCTTAATTGTATACGTGAAAAATCTATAGGTGCTAATTATTTGAATGAACTCTTATGAATACAATCTACATACAGTCTTAATTTTCTTTACATTAACATATATAATGTGAGTTTCAATACATGAGTTGACATTTGTTCTTGAAACAATTAAAATACAAAATAGAGAATTTATTACATAACTAAATACAAGTCGTGTATTTCAGTTTCTTTGTGACATCAACCTTAGCAAACACGATTACGCTATATTTTATATATGAAATTTCTTTAAAACTCTACTCGTGAAATGCACGTGTGAAAATCTAGTGTGACAGAATTCGGAAGATTGTACAATGACTTGCCATCCAAGTAAGCTGTCAATATGCTCACAGAGACTTGCTGTCAAATCCCATATTTTTAACTGAAAAGACTATAGTACCCCACAAATTTTAATTGCACTATAAATATTATTACATAAGAAATAGATAAAAATAGAAATATATATAATTTAGTTATATTTATAAAAAAAAATCAACTGATGAGAATTTAGCTAATGAAATTTGGGTAGATTGATCCACTCCTCTACTTGCCTAATGCGGGGCCAGATTGATGTGAGGGTAGGGCTGTCTGACTCAACTTTTTGATTTATCTATCGATTTAATTTGTTATATTCATTGTCATTTTGTAAAAATTATTCTTATTTATTTAACATTTTTGACTTATTTTAGTTAAGTGAATCGTCGCAGGGTGAAGTACCCTTAGTCCATCCCGCTCTGCTAGATTGTGTTTCCTAAAAATATTGTTTATTTTCAAAGTAGGCTCCTACTGAGTTCATGACAAATGATGTATTTTTTGTTATCACTATATGAATTTGATGGTATTTCATAAAGTAACACTAAAATTTAATATTCATGATATTTATTTATTTATTTTTATATTAATTTTAACTAAATTAGGATTTGAGGGTATTATTGTCTTTTTTAAAATACTAAGGTCAGATTGTGCAAAAAAAAAAGGCTGAGATTTTAAGGTTATATATGTCAAGTTTGAAAGTCTAGGATTTTTTTTCTTTTTTGGGAAGAGTTGCAAGGTTCGGGTTAGTTTGCACAATAAACTAAAAAGTTAGGGTTTTACTGTGTCAATTAGTCAATTTTTTAAATATTACAAAGGATAGTAGAAGAATGGAATCAAACCCTCAATAATTCTAAAGAGAGAAGGGAGAGGCCTCCTACGCACATGGTCCCCTATTATTTGGGGATCAGGGGGCCCTCCTCCTGATCCCCTAATAATAGGGAGCCATGGGCAGGAGGCTTCTCCATAAGGGAGAGAGGCCTCCTCTCCGTAGAATAACTCATCGAACCCTTGATCAAAAAATCTAAAAGCTCAGCTAACGACAATGCCATTGCATAAGATGATAAATCTAGCATATAAGAAAATGTGTTGTGCCACTAGGTCTGTCAATCATAAATTCGGAACACAAACCTTTACAAAAATTGGAATCTTTTTAAAACGAATTAATAAAATTGGTATCTTGAGATCTCCTAAGATTTTAAATAATAAATATTTAGGGTGTCCGAATAGAATTTGGTTGATTCCTTTTAGACTTATTTATGAATTCTCATGAATTTTATGGATTTTAATTGAATTCCACGTAATCATCTCAAATTCTAATGAAGTTCTATTCAATGTGTTTTAGTGGATTTTTGTAGATTGTTTTAGTAAAATTTGTTGAATTTAAGAGGTATGCCTAGCATGGAATTTAACGTATTAATAATTTCATATCGTTTCAATCATTCTCAATGGAAAATATGGGAGAAAAAAAAGCAAATATGAACTAGTGAAAAAATACAAAATACGTACATCTTTTTCAAAAAATCATTTATAATATTCTCATTTGAAAATTTACTAGTATCGTGTTAATAGCTCAACTTAAATCTTGAGCAATCTTTTTTATTTTATTCTATTATATTTTAATTACTTGCTCAAAATTTTTTTTTTTGGGTGCACAAGTTGAATGTAAACTTGAGAAGAGAGTAAACACGTTAACATAATTTCTTACTTGATCACTGAAAAAATAAAAAAGAAGCAAAAGTATATTCAAACTATGTGGTTAAATAATATATAAAATATATGACCTTTTTTTCCACTTATAAAAAATATTCATAGTTTTTTTTAATTTTTTATTTTTTAAATGAATGAACAAAGAGTCGTTAAATTATATATAGAGGAAGCTCATAACTTTTTTTTTTCTTCGAAATGATACTCAATCTCCATTTTCATTACTGGGCACTAATATTCTTGTAATTATTGTTTCTTGAAGCAATTCCAAGTCCAATTTGATTAATCCCCCACGGCCAATCCTATATCTCTACCAGTTAATTCATTCGTACAATAATTTCCTGTGCATACCTTGAAATGATTAAAAGGAAAAGTATAATAATTGAACCAATAATTTTTTTATTAATTTTTATTTTTTATTTCCTTAAAAGAGAATAAAACCCGATAGTATAATCTATATTAGTTTCATACTCGTGCGTTTCACGAACACATTATGCTTCACACTCGTGCATTTTACGGACATATTATGCTGACAAAATAAAATACAATGGAGTAGGGAAATATAAAATGATGAAATTATATAGTCGAACAAAGTAAAATTGAAATTCATTAGGCAAATATAAAATATATCTAACCAAAATATGATATATAGATAGAGTCTCAAAATAAAAATATTAAATTAAACGATTAAAAGGAAAAGTAGAATAATAATAATAATAAGGAAAAGTGATATTGAAATCAAGATTGATATGTAATTCAAACCCATTAGGTAAGTGTGAAATATATCTAACCAAAATGTGATATGTAGCTAGAGTCCCAAAATAAAAATATTAAATTAAATGATTCAAAAGGAAAAATATGACAATAAAGAAAAATATAATAATTGAACAAACAATTTTTTTAATTCTTTTTTTATTTCCTTTCAAGGCAATAAAATCTGATAGCATAATCTATATTAGTTTCACAATCATTCACACCCGTGCATTTCATAGACATATTATACTGAGAAAGTAAAATACAATATAGCAAGAGAATATAAAATTATGAAATTATACAATCGGATAGAGTGAAATTGAAATACATTAGGCAAATATGAGATATATCTAACCAAGATGTAATATGTAGAAAGATTTCTAAAATAAAAATATTAAATTAATATGTAGATAGAGTCTTAAAATAAAATTATTATAAAAGGAAAAATATAACAATAAGGAAAAGTATAATAATAGAATAATGACATCAGCAAATTGGTTTTTTAAAGAAGCCAGACAATGAGAGGGAAAATTATTTCTTATTGTGCCCGACAATCAAATTGAGCCAGACAAACTCTGCTTTTATTTATATTAGATTTTTCCCACACAAAACACACACCAAAACCCACGCAGCGTAGTTCGGCCGAAAGGAGAAAATGGAGGAAAAGAAAAAGAAGAAGAAAGGAAAAGAGAAAGAAGTAAGAGACTTTGACATGATTGGTGTGGCTTGACCTTGGCTCTTGATTTCTTTGTGTAATTTTATGCGGGTAAGTGAATGGGTTATTTCTAAATTTTATTTATTTTCTTAAGGGTGTTACATTTATGACTTATTCTTATGATTTACGGTTCAATAATTAGTGTTATGTTCTAAGGATGATGGGTTTAATTTTTTAACTCCTATTATATATTGTGGGTTGATTTTCATAAACCCTAGAAATTGAAAATTTGGGGATTTTTTGTAATGTGATGTTTGATGATGATATAGTAGCAAGGTATCGAATAATGTGGTTGAGGATTATTAATTTGAAATTACAAAGTGTTTGTAATAATTAAATCTGGATATATATATATATATATATATATATTGTGTTTGTGAAAAATGTCAAAGTGGAAAACTATTACGAAATAAATATGTTTGATGTTATCAAGAATTCGGGATTATGTTTTATTATGAATCAGTAAGGTGTTATATTGTTGAAGGAAATTATATGTTAATGAAATGGGTGAAGTTAAGAAAAAGAAATGGATGGCCTATATGCATATATATTGAAGCTTGAATTTGGTGTGATATTAAGGCAAGGTGTGTTAATTGGAATTTAGTACTTCGAGTTGTTCAAAGATTTAATAGTTTGATATCAATTAATTTATGGATTTGGATAAACACCAAATTATGAGAAAGAAATTGATGGCGACATGTTGAAAATAAGATATAAGGATAAGTTGGAATAAATTCTATCGTGATTAATGAAGGGATAGATATTATGTAAATTTTGACTACAAAATTTAATGGGAATCTTATTTATGTGTTCGATTTTATTCGGTAATATTACGGAACATTTTATAACATGGTGTATTTTAAGGATTATTGTTGAAAGTGTGATTTGGTGTGTGTGTGTGTGTGTGTGTGCTACTGGGTAGTGAGGATATGATATTAAGATACTAGTGGGTATAATGGATAAGTACAAATGTGAATAACAATTGAATAATTGAAATTTAATATGAGAAGTGACTTTAATTCCAAGAGTTAAAGTGAATTATTATATTCTTTGTTTAGTATGGGATGTAGTATATTAAAGTTGATTAATTATGGTTCCAGGTAATGATGAGCCAGTTGGAAAGACCCGCCAATTGAGTTAATTATGGTCCTTAACTCTATGACTGGAAAAATATTTTTCCAAATATTAAACATGCTTTTCATTATGTCCCATTAAATACTATTCTTTCTTAAAGTCAAGAATGTTTTCATTATTATAGGGGTATATGAAAGTCATAAAATATTTGAGCATGCTATTATCTTTAGAATGTGATTTCAAAAAGGAAATAGTTATCTTATTACGTTAAGAATTTTCAAAAAAGCATATTATGTCATGTTATAAGATTTTTGAGAAAAACATAGTATACGAATTATTTTCAAAACCATCAAAGTACCTGTGTGATCTTTACCCACTCTGCATTATGTGATTCGTTTCACGGTGTATTGACAAGTTCAGTGATTTTCCAGCTCTACATTGTGTGATGTCTTCCACGGTGCATGACCAGTTGTATATAGGTCTTTGGAACCCATCGTCATACACACAGGCTTTGGGCTGTGTATGGTGGTGTTTACCTTTGGGACTTACTCTGTACGCATATGACCAGTTATTCAATTACTCAGTTCACAGTATCATTCAGTTCTGAATAGTATGCCTTGTACATTGAGATTACTCTATTCATGTGTGTTACTGCTTAACAGTACTTTTGGTGTGGATTTTCCAGCTATCAGTATTTATATAAATTTCCAACTAGTTATTCAAATTTTAGTTTTCAAAACTCAGTTATAGTTTACGTATTCAGATTATATGATTCAGATATCAGTTTTAAACTCAGTTACAGTATTCTTAGCAAAAAGTTATTATCTTGTACTTAAATGATTTTAGCACTATTAGCACGGGCATGCAGTTTTAGTAATATTTAAACTTATATTTCAAGCTCCGAAGATGTTTGCAAAACATTTTATAACTCCGTGCTTTTAATTTATATCTATGTATTATAAAGTTTAATAGCTTTTTAGAAATAAATAATATAGAAGAGTATATATATTTGCAAACTTATCCACTCACTGAGTTACCAGCTCATATATTTTATCACATTTTTTTTTAGGGAGGATTGAGCTTGAGCATCTATCAGATTCCCTGTGGAATTCTCAACCAGTCACCATAATATTGTATCAATTTAATGTTTTCATTATGGAAATTAGTTCTCATAAGTCATTGTTTTCAAGACTATTCAAACTCTACGCAATTTGATTTTTCTACATGCATTTGATATTGATAATTGCTTTGAGGTTAAATAAGTTGAAAGGTGTTTCAATTTCACATTTTGGTGGTTGATTAATTTATTGAAAGAAAGAGTATATGTATTTCATTTTATATGATTTGTGTGTGTGAAGTTGTTTACATTTTCAGATTGGACGCGTTCATTTTACAAAGGAACTCTGTCAAAATTTTTATAAAATCATTTTAGCCTAAAATGATTTTGCAGTTTCAAGTCAAGTTTTTAG
>CAVNYN010274848.1:0-25770 GCA_963692815.1 Nyctanthes arbor-tristis
ATACCCCCTTTTTTTTTTTGGGTTTTGGGGGGGGGGGGGGGCAGATGTTCGTATTCCTGCAAAAACTTATCTAAAATTATGAAAATAAATTTCGAAAGTAATTTTAAAGTTTCTAGGAAGTATTTATGCATTGTTCTCTAAATATTTCTCCTCTTCATAGCACATCTCCATATCTTAAATTTTAGGAAAAAGGGCTTGGGACTTCTATCTTCTCATAGCTAACTCTGAGCAACATAAAAGATTCATGATTCTTCAGACTGAATTTAACAATCTAGCAGATTTGGTGTTTTTCCAGAATGGAATGCTGGAGCCATGGTTTCAAAGTAAAGGCCTTGGGGATGCTGATCAAGTTTTAGCTTATTTTGCGGTTTCAAAGCTTGGTGAACCTCCCATTGATGGTAAAACCGACACCAACCCTGAGGGTTTGACAGCTGCATATGGGAAGTGGGCATCAGCAGTTGCTGCAAGATTACATGCAGGGGGCCTGGCTTGCAAGGTAGAGGCGCAAGTTCTTGTACTAACAGTATCTAGCAGTAACTTATGTTAGTTTAAAAGCTTTAGTTGTTTTTGTGGGGGGGGATCTGAAAAATCGCATAATGGATATCAATTTCAGGAATGTTTTCTTCTTCTTCAAGGAGTAAAAATTATTTTGAGAATGTTACAAAATCACACCTGCTATGCACCTTGCTTTTATCAGCTACGAAAATAATTCCTATATATATATATTTGTATTACCATGTGTATGTTCTTCAAATGACCACTTTCATGGTGTCTTAGTTTGGTCCAATCAATTTCTATCGATGTTCTTCAATGCCATGTTCCACAGCATTTTCTCAGGTATTCTATTTCTACCAATTAAGATTCTTCTGTTGAGACTTCAGGTACTCGACAAAGGTGAATTTCAGAAACAAATGTTCGAGAAGCTTATATGGATATGTGCTTTCATGCTTGTTGGGGCCCGTCATCCTGGAGCTACTGTGGGTGTTGTTGAGAAGGAATACCGCGCCGAGGTATCTTATATACCTTTTCAACTTGAAAATTTTTGAAATTTGGAGCAAGAGAATAGTTTCATATATTACTCTCTACATTAATGTGAAAAAAGGGGGTTACAAACAAATATCTACTGAACAGAAAGTAAGTGAATCAAGAAATTGCACTGTTGTGCATAATATTGGAAAGGATTTTATACTAGCTCGATTATGAGTGTGTGAGCAGTGCAAGGAAAATCTTATGCTCTTGTCCATGTCACTAGCAGCTGTAGGTTGCTCCCACATTGTGGGTGAACTAAGACAGACTACTTTATTCTCATTATCTGTTATTATTGTTCTGGTAAGAAAGAACTAGGCTTAATTGCTCAGAGAGGTGTCTTTTGCTGAGTAGTAGTTTGTTATTTTTCCTGGTAGCAAAGCATCTAAGTCAATTGCTTTTCACAATCTTGGCCTTTAATTGCTTCCTGTCACAAGCTTGGCTTTTCTCTGATTCTGCACTTGTCTTGGTTGCTTCCTGTCGGTGTGTTTATTGCATTAAGAATTCTGTTTCCTAAATTAGCGGCCGCTATTCAGACTGGCCACAATGAACGGTTCCCCTGCCACTCTCCTCCACCATTTCTCATTTTTCTTCTGTATGCAAGGTACTCAGTGTCTTCACTAACCTGAAGCATTAACCCTGTCCATTAACAGGTATCATCTCTTATTGCTGAACTTGAAGCTGCAGCGGCTGCAGAGAAAGGTATAGTTTTTGATGAGGGAATGGTGGAGCGGCTATGTGCTTACTCTCGAGCAGTTGCTCACTTCCCAACTGCAGTTAAGGAGGTAAAGAATGTAAACCCCCACTGGATTCTGAATTTTTTCGAACTTGAATATTTGAAATGATGTTTGCAGTTCAAGTGGCGAAATGGATGGTTCTATTCACTTTCAGAAAAAGCAGTTGCTGAAAGCAAACCAGATCCATGTCTATTACATACAGCATGGCTCAAAGAACTGAAAGTAGTATAGATCGTCATTGGTTGGAACACAATTTCGATCGAAAACATAGCATTACTACTGGAATTTGACATATTTTCCTTGTTTCACTTTCTCCCACTTGCAGTAACTGTAGCCTAAAAATATAAGCAATACTGTGTGGATAATCAATGTGAACTGAAATAATCGTACCGTTGCTTATAACTTTGAGGTTAATTCCATATCAATTTAGTTTGCTATATGAATCTATATCCTATGGCCGTTAATGTTTAATTCATTACCTTATCTACCAGAAAGGCTCAATTCATTAGTCATTACAAGCAACTAGGTAGGGATAAACCGACCGTGATGATTTATGCCTACCCATCCCGGTTCCCAGTTTTCAGAGATTGCACGAAACAACAACGTACAAGTGCCCAGGAATGCTAATGCCAAAACTTTGCTACATTTTGCAATGGCATCAAGACGGTAACAAATATGGCATCTGGGTTTTAAAGACATTCAGAATTGAAAATTCGAGAGGGGAAAATATTGGAAGTTTAGAACATTCATTTGGGTTTTCATCGAATAATTTACAGTCTGAAAACTCTGTTTACATTGTTTACTACTCATTCAAGAATCAGTCACTGAATGTCTACTCCATTAAACAAGATTCTTAATTTACCAACTACAAGCGCTTCTATTATCACCGGTTCTAACCTGATAGCAGGGTTCTGTTCAGAATCAGGGATGCTATGGAGTCTTGGTGCCAGGTCTTATGTCTGTGACACGACGTTGTATTACCTCATCCACGGTGAGCATCTTCATGCAACCAAAGCACTTATAATTCTATTTCTTTATCATTTCACTTGACTTGAGCTGGAATATTTGCTCCACGAAACCTCTGAGCTGTTGGAAGTTCAACAGTTTGCAACACCCAAAACCTTCACGCTGTTAAGGCACACGGTCTTTCTCAGAGGCGAGCATCAAGCACGGCAGGGAAATTTCAGATTTATCCCCTAAAATTTCACTTCTCAAGAATCATAATCCGTTGTGTCAGTAGTACTATTTTGAGAAGTTGATTGCTTAATTAGACGTCCTTCTTCATCATACAAATCAAGATTCTCACATGGCTGGGGGAAAATTTTGCCAATCACACGTCCTTGGACATAAGAGCACTGGAAAATTCGCTTCTTCTTGTAGGTTATTCCTACTAACATGTCTTGGAATGTAACATTACTTACAGGAATCTCTTGGCTGCCATATATACGGACTGGAATACGAACTCCGTGTCCCCGAATCCCACTAAAGCTTATGTTCTCAATGACTGGAAGGGCATCGGGATTATAGCCTTCATCTGGATGCTCATTGTAATCAGTCTTCATAACAATACCCACTCGCACATTCTCTAGTGTCAGGTTCCGGTAGATAATTTCTCGAACATATCCACCCCTACCCGGGCTTGTCTTGATTCTTATGCCCCGTTTGGAGTTCCAAACAAGGAGATTCTCCACTGTAACATTCAAGACCCCGCCAGACATTTCACTGCCAATTGATACTCCTGCACTGTTAGGGATGAAAGGAAGTTAACAAAAAAACAAGGAGAAGGCATATAATGTTGCTATTTCCATTAGTTTAAAAGAACATCATCTTGAATTTGGTCCCTTGACAAGAATGAAAGATTTGTTTCCCTAATGTTTCAATCAAGAGAAAAATCAATGAACACTGTACTTTGACTAGAATATGCATGCGAAGAAGCAAGGTACAAAGTAAAACTGTCACCTTATCATGGAACGAACAACGACATTACGAATAAGAATATTGGTTGAAGGCTCGGCATAGGCAATTCCATACTGATCCCATCCACTCTTGATTGCAATTCCATCGTCACCCACACTTATGTAACTGTTCTCTATCACCATATTCTGACATGAATCTGCAGAGAACACCAGCTACAGTATAAGCCCATTTACTGATCACATATATATAATGAAAAGAGCCGTTTATCAAGGACAACCAAGTAACAAAATTTGAGAGGGTTAAAAACCCAAATTGTTTCAAAATAAAGAGGAAAATGCAAGAATTTAGAACAAATGATACATGCTCCTTTTCCTGTATAGCAAAATACATTTGATAAAACTGTATCGTGGCTTATCATGAATTCATATTTCAAAAGAATAATCAAGAATCAAGACAACAACATTTAAAACATACCAGGATCTATTCCATCTGTGTTTGGAGCACCAGACAGCGGAGCCAATATGGTAACATTTCTGATAGTAATATTTTGACAGTCATAAGGATGAAGTGTCCAGAACGGAGAATCACGCAAAGTAATATTTGATATGTGAATGTCTCTTGACCACATAAGCTGCACTAGAGGACCCCGTGTGTGGTTCAGAAGTTTCTTGCGATGCTTAACCCACCATGTCTGACCCTGCCCATTGATAGTGCCGTTATGTCCTGTTAAGTTATTCAAAACAAACTAAGTTGATCAAGCTTCACGACATTTTAGAATCATAAATAGACACATGTGCCATTCATAATGAGAAACTGCAGTCAGGGATAAATTGGTAATAGAAAACTATGTAACAGATGAAACTGCAAACTTGAAGCAAACTGCAAAGATCAAGGCTATAGTCTAACCTGTTATGACAACATCTTTCAGATTTTGACCATGGATCAAACTTCCATAGCGAGGTCCAGGAAGTTCTCTTCCATATCCATATGATGGCAAAGGAGGCATCAGTTGCCAATGTTTCTCATCCTGTGTCATCCAATAAGAGAGTAGTAAAATGCATTAACCTGATGTTGGGGGGCACATAGAACAGATCATTCTGGCTGTCCAAGACCAAAAGACCCCTTCACAAAGTAAATTTTGAAGAATCTACAGGAGCATAAAAGGAAATTTAGAAGATAAAGTGAGGCATATATATTGTAGATGAACACAATTTCTAAGAAGTTACTATTAGAGCACAAGCGATTGTCTAAAAACAATATCTGTATCCCCCTTGATTGCAATGCTCTGGCCTTCGTAATTCGTATAGGCAAGTAAAATGAGCATGTGACTCGCCAAATCAGTATGTCAATTGCCAAACCAGTAAACCATTAATGGTGCACCCATTTCAACAGAAGTTATTTGTGTTATCACCACCCGAAGGATAGTGTATGTAAACATATTACATTTTTTAGCAATAACAACAACAGCTATCTGAAACTGAACTCTATATAAACTCAGCCGATCTCACAGCATGGAAACTAAATCCAAAACAGAAAATGGATACTCACATCAATTCCAAGAATAACGGCATTTTCAGCCAGAAATAGCGTCATGTAGCTGGTGAGATTAAAGGGACCAGTGAGCCACCTCCCAGCCTCCACATTAAGCTGGCCACCACCCCGCTTTCGAATTTCTGCAACCGCCCTCTCAAACACCTTGGTATTCAACGTCACCCCATCGCCCACAGCTCCAAAATCCGTGAGATTGAACACGAGGGATCGGAGCCTCGGGATTGCCACGGGAACCGGTGCCCAGAATCGATCGAGAGCTGTCCTTTGCACCGAGATGATCAGGATGAATCCAGTGACCCATATGAGAGTAAGCAGGATCCAACGAGACGAAAAAAGCAAGCTGAGTGAGCGTTTGTAGTCGAATCTGAAATGGTTACTATTCCGGTAATGAAATCTTAAAGAATCCGCCATAAGGGATGTGATTAGGGGATGGAGTGCACCAAAAATGGGAAACTGGGTTCAGATTTTGAAGTGGAAATTGTAAATCTGAAGACAAAAGAGTCGGGTGTTAAAGAGTAGAGACGGAGAGGTTTGCTGGGAACGGAATCAAAGAACAAATAGGCATCGCCTCCCTCTCTAATTAGTCCAACTTTTTACTTTTTCACCAAAATTTGTTGTTCAAAGAGTAAATTTTGTGAATCATATAGCATAATAAACTCTTTAACATGAAAATAAAACTATATAATTAGAACAAAAAATAAATAAATAAATAAAAGTGAACTATATAAATAGGACTTATATGTCTACAAAAGAAAGTAGTTACTCAGACACTTTAATCCAAATGAAATTTTAGTTTCTTTTTCTACTTTTATCTGAGTCAAGAGCTAATATTCAAATTGTCATTTGACATCTCATCACATTAGCTCTTGTTATCATATAGAAAGCTGATATATTCAATTTTAGATGTGATTCAGTTGACTAAATAATAGCAAATAAGACGAAGCAATGATGGTAATGAAGGAGATTCTACTTGCTCTCGTTAAAGTGCTATATTTCAGTCCTCAGACTTGTTTGTTTGCCCATCTGTCCCATCTTGAAAATCGTCAATTAGGAAGTTAAAATTGGATGTAATTTTCAATCGAGCTTGAGCATAAAATAAACGTCTAAGGGACCTAGTCATAGTTCAATACATACATATACGTCATTTCAATACATACGTGTACATAGAAAAACCAAAGAAAAGAAAGAAACCACATAATTTCACTTCTTCACAAATTAGGATGACTTTTACTCATATAATAGTTTCAGAAAACAATTTCCTTTCTGCAATATACACCAAAAATAATTAAGCTCTTCAAAGAGCAGAATGACCTACAAGCATTCCAGACCACTTAAGCACTATACCCCCAAGAGGACAAAAGAAAGTAAATAATTATTAATTAGACACCCTGTAATAATGTGCTAGAAGAATTTCATTTTTCCTTTGGCAACAGAAGCCTTTGCCTTCTGCAAGTGACACGATGCTTTTTGAGCCCCAGTCAACCCAGAACATGAATGACTAGCTCCGAGGGTCACAGCAAAGTAAAGATAAATGGTGCAAAGAAAAGTTAGGAGGGCAAGAGCCGTTAGAAGAAACTGGTGTCTCTGAAAAAGAGTTGAACAGTTTCCCAATTCATCACCTCGTGAGTACTGTTTCTTAGGGGAAGAAGAAGACAATACAGTCTGCGGCTGTGTCCTTCTATGAGGCGAAGTTATTGTGCTTTCGAGATTCATAGCTTGCGAAGTTTCGTTTCACTGCAAATCAAGAATTTCAACGCATGTTCCCAGTTTAATCAAATTAGTAGGTAGCTTCATTCAACTTAATTTCATCAAAATGCAGTATAATGTAAAAAATCAAGAGGGTAACTTAATGCAATCTATTTGGTTGTTCAAGAATAACTTTAAGACAATCTATTTCACATTAAATCTTCCATACAAGTAAATTAAAAACCAAATGTAATCCCATTAGGCAACTATTTAATTGGAATCTCATCTTTTTAAGTTCTGCTACAAAAGTAGCAAATACAGAGAGTTATCAGGAACAAATGACAACCTTTACAGATTAGTATAATGCAACGCAATAAGTGCAGTCTGCTAGAAAAACAATGTGGGTTGAACTTGATAACTGAAAATGAATTACATTATCATACGTAAGAGATTCAAGTTGTTTAAGAAAACCAAGCCCTACAGCAAAAAATTTTGGAAATAGTATAAGCATACAGGGAGGTCATTTGTTAGCAAATAAGTTGTTTGTAAGATTTATCACAAAACAAAGAAATCAATTGCAAGAGGCCATGGTTTGACTGTGACATCACTAAATTTGTCTGTCGCCTAACTAAATGATGTTGGAAAGCAACAGTCCTCATAAAACACTCAAATTAATAACAATTATCCAGCAGCACAAGCTTCACTCAAGCACAATCCAAATGAATCATTGTTCTTTAACAAATTAAGGTCTTGTATTGTCAATATTGGCCATCACAATATAGACCAGTCAGCTAATTTTCCACAGACTAGCTAACACAAAATCTAAGAGTTCAACGCAGGTAATTCGTAGAAAAAAATAATTTCAATCAGCCAGTCCTGATGATTTCTAAGTGCAAAGGTAGCTGATATAATTTTAAGAGCTTCATCTTAGCATACTCGCGTGGTAATGATCTGTTGATTGATAGCCCTAAATTACATTAATCGTGTTGCTCTTCTTATTTCAAACTTCTTCCCTGAAAACTATATTCCAATACGCATTGTCTTTATTCTACTAATACATTTACCGGGCACAAATTCCATAGCATAATAACTTCAAATAAGAATCAAACCAACATAGATTCTGTGTATAATATTAAGAACATAATCTACACCAATCCAATAACTGAAATTAGATAACTATTTGCAACCCAAATTCTCGGCAAATAGAAGTGAATGAGGAAACACAGTCAGCCTTCTACGCCTGTGATCTTATTTTTACCGGATCGAGCGCAAAACGGCAAAATCTATGAATTAATTAACTTATAGGAGCTAAATATTCAAATGAATAATCAAATTTCGTTGCACATTCACCCATTTAGAATCAGCATTACCAAATCTTGATCCAGAATGATGCCCCAAAAAAGTCCCTAAATTTCAATTAACCTCTCAATTACACAAAATAGCAATTGGATATCAAAACAAACACGATAACAAAACAGATCTGCAAGAACCCAGAGTCCCAAATCATTCAGCAAATACACATAGTTTCCAAACGGACCCATATATTATTCACACAACACAAACAGACATAATGTCAGCAATGATCAGGAAAACAGAACAGGAACATGAATACCGGAACTTACGAATCAAGAAAATATCAAACAGAAGAACCTTCAGACCCACGAATCGAGCGGGGTGAGGCTGGCGTCCTTCAAGTACAAATCTTGGACCAATTAAAGAGAAAAGGAGAAAGTGAAATGTCGGTAAACAATTCCTGCGCCTCGGCTGGATACACGGATAACTGAAGATGCCGGGGAGGACGGGCCACGCCCTTTACATATCAGAAAGAGAGGTGGGGAAAATTGCACTAATGGTTCCAACTTACACACTTTTTGGACCTTTAGCCCCCAAATTTTGTTTCTTGGTAGTTTGTTCTCAAACTTTTTCCGTCTAGTGTGTTGTTACATCTTTGAGGCTTTTTAGTCTTTGTACATCTTGTTAAATGTAAATTATTAATAAGCAATTTATCAAGGCTAAAAGACAATGCCACACCATTATTTAAGTTATGATTTCTTAGACAAAGTGATATTAGAAAATCATTTCTTAAAGTATATTTAACGGCATGTAAGTTTCATTAGCATTCTCAATATCAAGTAATTAGGCCTTTTTTTTTTCCTTCCAAAGGTCAACCTTGAGAATGCACGCATCAGCACCATGGCAAGGTAAATTAATTCTATTTGTCAATTGAATAATTCCATTTCCTTTTATTTTCAAGTAGTTCTTTTTCTTCTTCTGAATGTGGGAGACATTTTCCTTTTTTGAGGATAGAATGTTTTCCATTTACGTTTCCACATGTTTTCTATTTGACACAAATGACATGTAAAGCACCTGTAATCCATGTCCCACTTCTAACAACAATTTAGGTAAATAGGGCATTGAGGATTAACAATGCAAGTAAAGGTAAAGCTTGAGACGATGTTGCTAAGAAACAAACATTAGAGACAATAATGCAAACAAATGTATAGGTTGTAGACCATTGGAGCAATTTCTCCAAAATAGAAAGCGAAGGGCCATTAATATGCAAAGAGTTTAAAATCTGACCCCTGACCTTAGGAGAGCTGTAGGGTCATATCAGCCATACATATAGGAGCACTAGTCCATCGTCCAGAATTAACGTAGACAAGGAAAACTAATTAAAAGCACAAAGTAAATATATCCTTTTGTAGTACTTTAATAAAGAATGAATACAAATTAATTAAATAATAAGGATATATTTATAAAAAGTATTCTCTATTTAGAGTGTATATGCGATTTACATACTCTATTTTTAAAATTTATGTTCTACACATTGTATTTTATATATTGGTAAAAAAGAAGAACATTTTTTTCCTTGTAAAAACACATAAGAAAATCTATAAATTGGTACTATAAAATTGAAGTGACTAAGATACCCTTATTGAAACTACGAAATCTCACTTTAAATATTATACCAACTATTTTAATAATGTAATGTAATAGAAATTACAGAAAATTTTATTTGATTTTCTAATTTCAACTTTATAAAAGGGGGCAAATACGAATTCATTTTCACCATTTGGTAGATATAGTACTATCTGATGAATGAAAAAGATCAAGTTAAATAATACGTGATATTTTATATTAATTGTTTACTTAAATTTGTTTTTGTATTTTTATTTTAATTAATTTTTTTTGTTTCATCTATTGTTTTTATAATTTGTTTTTATAATTATATCTCATTTGTTATTAAATTAATCTGTTATTTATAAGTTGTAATTATTTCTTGACTTAATTTATTTATAATTTTTTAATTCATATGTTATTTATAATTTATTTTATTTTGTCTTTCACTTAAAATTATCTTTCCAAAAAACTAAAAAAAAAAGATAGAGAGAGAGAGAGAGAGAAATAAAAATTAACTTTTAATGAATCGCCCGTGTTAACAAGTCAATTATATTTGACAATAAAAACTATTAAACTAATCATACCCACATATCTCATGGGATTCATATATACCACAACCTACCCAATTCATTTTCAAAAAAAATCTCTCTCTCAAATTAAAAATAGAAATGGATCCTAATAAGGACTAACAATTAAAATTTGAAGAATAATGAGGTTGATTTGGTCTTTTAAGGTATCTTTTTACGTTTAGAATTTTTTCAATAAAATTTATTTTTATTACCGTTTTCGTTAAATACAATGCAATATGTAAAATGTAATTTTTGAAAATATGGTATATAAATTGTAAATATATCGTAAACATATGGTAGTCTTTCTACGAAAATTGATCAGGCTCCATTTTTATTACAGTTTGTAGGACTTCTTTTGTTAGATGTTTGTCACATAATTTATCAAACTTTATTTTTAGAGTTTAATCAATTTCCTTAGAAAATTTCAAGCACATAATGTGTTTTGTAAGTTTCCCTCAGAGATATATTGTTGATTGAGTTGAGGGAATATAAATAAGTGCACTTAGGTCCTTCTTTCTTCGCCATTCATTTGTATTCAAAAATAATCTTAAAATGCTAAAATTTTCAACTCTCTCTACTTTATATATTTGTAAATGAATCGGATCTTAATCTTATCAATGCTCTCAATACTTGCATCTTGTGAGTATCGATAATGAAGCATCAAATTATATTTGTTGCTAATAATTTCCTTTCTTTTCTTATCATTGAAAAAAGTGTTTTCTTCTTTATGCATATTTCACCATCCATCAAAATTATGTTTTGCTATTACCCTAGATGGTGATTGGCTAATCACGAGAAAATATCCAGTACTCTAATAGTACCTTAATATGATACTCTAAACCAATCATCAATCGACACATGAATTCAAGGTCTAAAAAATGAGGCTCAAGATCCACACATACATTTTTTATTGGCTTAGAGTACGATAATAGGATACTCCTAGAGTATCTGAATTTTTTATGCTAATCACAATGGCAATGGTTTTACTTTTCGTAATATACTACTTCAAATCTTATAGTAATAATAATAATAATAATAATAATAATAATAATCTATATATATTAATAATAAGAGAAGTCGTCTGGAGTTTTAATTTCCCACTACTGGTCTGGCGTCATAATGATACTGGTGACATCATTAATGACGTCACTGATGGATAACAATTAATTTTGTTTTACATTTTTTTTAATTTTTCCCTACTTTATGTTTTTATTTTATTATCCATTTTTTTTTGGATAATTAAGAATATCTTCTTCGAGAAAGTCATAGGAATTTCTTTGAATGATTATGAATTTTATTCTGATTATAATAGATAACAATTTAATTTGTTTTACATTTTTTTCGCTACTTTATGTTTTTATTTTCTTATCCATTTTGTTGGATAATTAAGACTATTTTCTTAGAGAAATTCATAAGAATTTCTTTGGAAAATTATGAATTTTATTTTGATTGTACTGAACAACAATTAAATTTGTTTTACATTTTTATTTTTTTGCTACTTTATGTTTTTATTTTATTATCCATTTTTTTGGATAATTAAGAATATCTTCTTAGAGAAATTTATAGGAATTTCTTTAGATAATTATGAGTTTTATTCTAATTGTATTGGATAACAATTAAATTTATTTTACATTTTTTTATTTTTTCCCTACTTTATGTTTTTATTTTATTATCCATTTTTTGATAATTAAGAATATCTTCTTAAATGAATTCACATGAATCTCTTTGAATAATTATCAGTTTTATTATGATTGTACTAGATAACAATTAAATTTATTTTATATTTTTTTAATTTTTTCCCTACTTTCTATAAAATAACTTAAATATTAAAATAACTTTCATAAACTTTATTCCTTAAAAAACAACGGGGGATCTTTTGTATAATTAAAAATCTCTTTCTTAAAGAAATTTATAACAAATAAATTTCCTTGGAATTTATTCTGATTAAGAGTTTATATATAGATTTTTTATTCTCTATTTTGTATTCCCTTTAAAGTTTTAATTTGGTACACACGTGAGTGCAATATAATCGGTTGTTGATTTGATCAGAGAAATTTTTTACATTAGTTTTTTCTAGTAGCACCATTATTATTTTATTTTGCAAATGATCTAACTCCAGATGCATAACACCAAATTATCTATTATGATTTCTCATGTGGTATACCTCAATGTATTGTATAGCACCATTAACATACTATATTACATTGTATTAAATCGGAACAAAGTATGACAATTAAATCAACTGTATATTACTTTTATTATATTTAATGTATATTTGATTGAGACTAAGTACATGGTAATATTGAATTTTCTTATTACTATTGTTCTCCCCGTGTAACGCGCGGGCGAGAATTCTATTAATAATAATAGTAGTAGTAAGAGATGTAAATTAAAATTATTTTATTTATTTTCAATAATAATAATAATAATAATCTCAAATGTTGTTTTTGACTTTTCGAGCTCAAACACATTATAAGCAAATGTTCTAAAAAACGTAATGCTTGAAAAGCGTCAAACTCAGACCTTAAGCCCAGACGCTTTTAAGTACACCAATACGTAATAAAACGCTATAAATGTATGATAAGAGGTAAGGTGTGAAGAAACGTGTAGTCTATATTTTGAGTATAAACATCGTTTAGACGAGATTTTTATACAATTTTAGGACACAAATTATAAGTTGTTTTGGGTACAAGAAGTGCCAAACTGATATTGACGTCGAAAATGGTGCTGACCGGTCGTCCCGTCCAATAGTGGGCTAGAAGAAGTACTAATTTTCTATTGGGCTGAATATCTATTACTTAGGGACTAACTTCCTGGAACTTCCTGGAAAATATTACTTAGGGACTAACTTCCTGGAAAATATTCAATTGCATCAAAGAATCCATGTCCGGATGGAATTGAGAATTTACGAAACTTCAGGGGGTATAAAACACATTTACTAGAAGGTCGAGGGTTAAATTGAAATTTACAAATTCCTCCCTTTATGTTATATGATTCGTAGTCCAAATCGTCAGGCAATTCTACGCGGGTTGATTATCTCGTTCTTCTTCCTCAATCATCGTTAAGGTATATAATATAATATAAATTCATGAGATTCTTGCGAAAATTATGATATACCAGATTATATTGTATAATTTGGTTGTGTATTTGCGTCTAGGCGCTTTGGGCTTTTCCAATTAGGGTTTGTCTTCAATGATTGTTGATTGCAATTGAATTTTTTCATTTGATCATAGGATTTTGGGATTATATTTCGAGGCTAATTTGATCGGGGTTCGTAGAAGATGTGGGCAGCTTCATGTCTAGCTTCGTGCTGTGCGGCCTGCGCATGTGATGCCTGCCGCACGGTGGTGTCGGGGATTAGCCGACGCTCAGCTAGGATCGCGTACTGTGGTCTTTTTGCTCTTTCCTTGATTGTCTCCTGGATTCTCAGGGAGGTCGCCGCACCCCTTATGGAGAAGATTCCTTGTGAGTTTTCTTTTCTATGTTCTTCCAAATGAGCTAACACTTTGTAGATGCCCTGTTTTATTGCCACCTATAGTCTGTAGGCTAATGTAGCTGATAGAATCATAGAATTCACGAACTTCTATTATGCCTCTATTCTGACAATTCCTTTTATTGTACCTATGAACAAGTTGACTTTAATGGCTTTTGGGTTAATTGGTCGTGGCCGCCTACTTTTAGTAGAGAGTCAAGAAAAGAATACGACTCTCCAAGAGGACAGCTAGTAGCAAAAGATCATTTAACTTTTTGCTCTAGATGATCTCATATGTGCCTTAGAATTTGATTATGGAAACTAGTTCACTGTTATTTGAAGATTGCATGGCTGTTTATCAAATCAAAACCCTGCAGAGAATCTAACTTAAGGAGCTAAATGAAAGGGACTATTTGGCATATTTAAGGAGCTTTTCGGTAATATAGTGATGGTGGATGGATGTGATTTCGTTACATTTTCTGTATGCAGGGATCAATCACTTTCATAAGACCCCAGATAGAGAGTGGTTCGAAACAGATGCTGTGCTACGAGTTAGTTTTGGAAACTTCCTATTTTTCACGATCTTGGCTCTTTTTATGATTGGTGTAAAGAACCAGAAGGATCCTCGAGATAATATCCACCATGGCGGTTGGATGATGAAAATCATTTGTTGGTGCATTTTGGTAATACTAATGTTCTTTGTTCCAAATGAAATCATAAGCTTCTACGGTAAGAAAATAGATTATGAGATTTCATTTATGAGTTTTGCTCCGTATTTCTTTATTCATTTGTATATTGAAAATATCCACACCACCGAGAACTCTTTTGTTTTCTTTGATTTGAACAGTTAATGAATTGAGACAGCTGTTTATTAATCATTTTTTTGTTAAGACAATGGAGGCTTAGCAGCCTAACTAATACAGTATTAATGTGAGATTTGGCTTTATTCATTGTTGGAGATTTCCAGCAAACATTTTTGGATTGCTAAAATTTTCATTATGAGCTTGCTTGCTTGGGAAAAGTAAAGGGTAGGATGGTCAGTATTTGAATGAAAATGGAAGGACCCTTTCTATGCTGTCTTGGAGGTAGAAGTTGGCAAAATGAAATTCACCTCAATTTGATATTTTTATTTTTTAAATTTTTAGGGAACCTCAATTTGAATTTGAGACTGAAGACAACACAGTTAAAGAATTTATACTTGACGTTGTGCAACTGCTTGAGCACCCCTTGTCATAGTGCCAATCTAAACTCTTGATAAAGGGAAAACTAAAAGGCTTTGAATTAATGTCATGTTTTGTTATTTTCTTGGGCACAGAGGAATTTAAAAAAAAAAAAAAATGAATTGCAGTTGCAAGAAGATTCTGAATTTACTCCTTCAAACAATCTCACTAAGCAAACTCATACGAGTTTATGCTTCTAAGCACACTTATAAGCCAGTCTAAACATTCGGAGACATACTTTTGATGAGCTCCCTGTCCTTTAGCTACTTATGACTATCATTAGGATGTTATGATTTTGTAGTTTTTAATCAAAGCTGTCTTGAGCTTTCACAAGTCCATTGATTGTCTTCTCTTATATACTGAAGGGATTTTGTTTATAATTAACTTTGACTTGGATTACCTTGCAATGCTTCACATAAAAGCTTATTCTTCCATAACAATCCTATTGTCCTTGTTTTTGCGTTCAGTATGGATAAACTCTTAATTTTTGGTTTGCAAAATGCAGAGTCAATATCAAAGTTTGGTTCAGGTCTTTTCCTTCTTGTTCAAGTTGTGCTTTTGCTGGATTTTGTTCATACATGGAATGACAAATGGGTTGGTTATGACGAACAGTTTTGGTGAGTTCTTGTTTTATTACTTCTAGGTTAGTATTCTTAGAAGAAAATAGATCTTTTTTTTTCCCACTTTAAACAAATTAATTTATCTCGCTCTCTTGCAGGTACATGGCTTTGCTGCTTGTGTCGCTCGTATGTTATATAGCAACCTTTTCATTCTCGGGACTCCTTTTCTATCTTTTTGTACCTTCTGAACATGATTGTGGACTCAATACATTCTTCATAGTGATGACCTTGATATTTGTGGTTTTGTTTGCTATAGCCACTCTCCATCCATCTGTGAGTTTCTTATCTTCCACTTACCTTTTATTAAATAATAGATGTTCTTTGTTCGTTTTCACAAACTTACATGGAATACGTAGTAGTTATAATGCTAGAAAATGAACTGCAATATTGTGGTTTGGATTTCATAATTGTTTGGTGTTATTTATGAATTATACTCTGTTAAATCAAAGATTTTGCTATTGAGGCCGTGAAGTTGAATGTTTGTTGGTAGCAAGTTTATTGTAGTATTCAGGCTTGTTATTGACATTATCTGACGGGGAAATTTGAGTTATAAATCTTCGATTTGCACGTGGGTTGCTCTCAAGTTGCATATTTGTGCTAGTGCCTGTATATGGTGTTTTTGTGTGCACTTGCATTAAGCTCTAATATATACAAGTTGTGGAAAATGGAACAATCTTTAACGTGGAAGAAAATCAATCAAGTTGCTACTTAGCATTATCAACATTTCCAGCCTTTTTTTGTTATTCAGGATATGGTGGTGATTATATTATTCATGAGTTACGGTGTTATGACACAGGTTGGTGGCAGCATTTTACCGGCATCAGTTATATCTTTGTATTGCATGTACCTCTGTTATAGCGGTCTCGCCAGTGAACCCCGGGATTATGAATGCAATGGTCTTCACAAGCACTCGAAAGCAGTTTCCACAGGCACTCTGACTATTGGGTTGCTCACAACTGTGCTTTCCGTTGTCTACTCTGCCGTGCGTGCTGGGTCTTCTACAACACTGCTTTCTCCTCCAAGTTCACCCCGAGCAGGTTAGTTTCTAATTTATGAAACTTTATGATTTGCTTGATTTTTAATCTGATAGCCATAGAGCAAGCGACTGAATCACATCCTTCATGGATGCTTCTTGTTCTGTAAATGAATAAATTTCTTCTTACTCGACATTTAAAAAAAAAAAAAAAAAAACTGACTTTGTTAAAAATTGACTTAAGGCCAGCTCTTGTTTTTAACAGTCGTATCCATGTTTGTTAAAGAAATTGATGTGCAAAATTGCCTCGTGAATTTTGTTCTTCGAACTTCTGCAAAAGAAATGGACAACTGCAAATACTGTTTTTGTAGAAGAAATTGCCTTACATAATGATAACTTTTGCCCCAGGAGCTGGGAAGCCTTTGCTACCACTGGATAAGGCAGCTGCAGAAGAGGAGGAGAAAGAAAAGTTGAAACCAATCACGTATTCATATTCCTTCTTCCACTTAATCTTCTCCTTAGCTAGTATGTACTCGGCAATGCTTCTTACCGGATGGTCAACCTCCGTTGGAGAGAGCGGCAAGTTGGTAGATGTAGGGTGGCCATCTGTTTGGGTTCGAATCATGACTGGCTGGGCAACTGCTGCTCTATTCATCTGGTCTCTGGTTGCCCCAATTATCTTCCCTGACCGGGATTTCTAAACATACCAAGCAATATTTACTCGAGTATCCTAGCGTTTCTAAACAATACCAAGCTGTTAATATTACTCGAGTATCTTAGCTTTTCAAGCACCCATCACTTCTAAACTCAATCCCTCAGACGTATAAATTGGTCATATACTTGTCTGTTGCTCACTATGGAAACAAACTTATCGACTTGTGCTTAATTGAAACCAGTTTCTAAATAAATGAAAGCTGTACTGTTGAAATGATTATACATTATGTAAAAGCACTGTTTGAAATGATTTTATTATGTAAAAGCAGTTTTACTGTCGTGATATACGGTGAAATAAGAAATACTGTGAAATTGGAAAATGATTGAACATTCGACTTGCGTGTTCCACCACGGCAAGGTGATGCATTTCAATTTGAGAAATAACTTTTGAAGATGTCTGTATGTTTAAAGGGTAAGTTTTCTATAGATATAGGTCTTTCTAAGTGAGGTGGCAGTTGATTATTGGAAGTCAGCTTCCGAAACCGAAGCCAGATTTGTTTTTATAAACAGACCAGTTCAAAGGAGGCGTCTACAGAATTTGTACACAATTGCCCATGTCATTGGGTGGCCCACTAGTTTTCTATATTCTTAGGTGGAAGCGGACCACCCGACAAAATAACGGTTGATCCCAACGTACAAATTTTATAACTTTCTTCAACTCAGATCAGAAGAGATGCAAATTTTCCAAAAGAATTACCATGGACGGTCATCTGGCTGTAACTTGACGTAAAGATGCTAATTAGTTTTATGTAATGTCTATTACATCGTCTTCAAGCAATAAACTCATTCTGATAACCCATCATACAGATTTTAAATATATAAGAAGGGAAGGAAAAGGAAAAATGAATAAGGATCCATTAAGATCTAACGATACAAAACCCTACCCTTCATCGATTGAAAAATATGCCCTCAACAACATATAATTCATAACTTAGTCCAGATATCAACATTTCACCTTAAATTAGTTAAAAACAACACGGGGATCAATGAACTAATTTTTCAAATACTCAGAAAAATGTTATTGTTCTCTCTTTTTTCTTTACTTTCATGGAAGGAAGGGTGGCGAGTGTTGGTTAACAGTCGAACAAAAGCTGTCATCCTCAACAGGAATTCATGTGATGTGATTCCAATTGAAGAACAGCTTTTATGAAACCTCCAGCAGTCAAATCATGTGCAATATATTTTTTGGGCAGCAAAAAAAAAAAAAAAAAAAGGAAAGGAAGAAGAAGATGATGAAGAAGAAGAAAGAAAGAGGAAAAAGAAAAATCAAAGTTTGTCTATCACTCAATCCTCAAAATCTCCAGCATTCTCCAACAGATAGTTCACAGCCAATTCTTCATTGCGGTCACAAGCTAAAAAGGCCTCGATAACAAGTGCTCTGTCAAACCCCATAGCTTCCATCTGTAAATGTTAAAGAAACAATTTGGAGAGATCACAAAAAGTAATGGTGAGAAGGGAAGAAGAAAACAGGTTTATCATACTCGCTCTATTGCTTCCTGCTCTGCTGGTGTGACACTAACAGCATGGGGCATGTCCTGCTCAGGCTCATCAAACATATCCCTAAAACAAATATAAAACCCAAAAATATGATAATTACATGTATCCAACCATAATTCTGGCTAGATACGGTTTGGAAGAAATGCACATCCTAGTTGCATACAGGAATAATGAAAGTAAACATGCCTGTTATAATATTGGGTGATGCGTGCAACTCTTAACTCCAGCCCAAAAAAAAAAAAAAGATAAAAAGATAAAAAAAATAAATAAATAAAAAGTAAGCCATATTAAAACACCAAACAAATACTCTACACATGAAAACCACATTCTATATCACCCGGTTCAAAGCCAGCAACAAGCAAGATTTTTCAGAGAGTAGCAGACAACATAGAGCAAACTTGCTGAAATGATATAATATAAATAAACGATGGTAAGCAAATTTTCTAAGAGGGGTAGCACTTACTCCTCAGAACCATCAACAGGTTCATTAATTAATTGGAGGAACTCCTGATGGTGCTCTTGTATTAGTCTTAAAAGTTGGGGATTTTGCTTTCCAAGCTCTTGAAGCATGGGCTGTAGGAGAAGAACCAATAAGCTTTGACATATAAATCTATAAAATGTAATCAAGCAGACTGATATTTGAATAACCTGCAAAATTTGTGGATTAGCTTGAACCATTGAACGCAAGGCCTGGAACTGGAAGAAAAAGGGAGAAAAGAATAAATGAATTGAAATGAAAGAACCAATGGATAATAATATGCAACACACAAGAAATTTAGTCAAACACAAAGCCTTAAAACAAGAAATGATGTTAGCTTATTCAAAAACTATACAAAATAGAATAAGAACTCTCCACCTGTTGGTTATTTCTTAGGAATTCAAGAGATCCAAGACCAGCAGCACCGGCACCAGAGAGGGCCTCCTGGAAAGTTTTGGGCAAAATCAACATTAAACACGGAAAGAATGTAATAATGCTATACAAACCATACCATGATGACATACCTGAGGAAACAAATTCAACGGAGATGAATTTGGTCCCCCTGAAACAGGTGCAGCCGGGGCTGCACCAGTTGCAGCACCAGAATCAACTGCAGTCTGGGCAACTGGCACTGCAACTTCTGCACTTTCTGGGATTCCCTGATATTAAACACAGTATCAGAGAAAATTCACAACTTCCAAGATGGAGTGTAGAATAGGAGAAGGCATTGAGCATACAGAATACAAATATTCCACTGCTCGCTCGGGATTGTTGTATGCAGCTCGTAATGCACGTTTGACAGTCTCTTTGTCCCAATTACCACCACCCATATCCATTATCTGTTGAATAGTCTGCTCAAGATTATTGCTTCCAACTAAGTTGGAAGCAGCCTCAGAATATGTATTAGAAGGATTGCTGCCACAATAGACAGTGATCATAATTAACTCACTTGGGAAACATAATGCAGCACTTTGGCTCACGAGACATGTAAAAATATAGACTGACTAACAGAATGTTAAACATACAAAATAACTTGCATACATACTTCGCAACAGCATCAGAAGCAGATGCAATGCTCTTAGGGGGCCTACAAAATAATATTTGCACTATTTAGTGTGATGAAACAAATACAGCAATAGAAATACTGCCACACATCTTAGAACACAACTCACAATGCTGGTGCCTGAGCTTCAGGTGCAGATGCAGGGTTAGAAGTTGGAGCTGGTGTAGATGCAGGCTGCTAAAAGAGATTAGGCATAGAAATTATCTCATCATTCATGCTACAAAAGAAGAAAAAGACCTTGAAGCATTTATAAAGCAATACCTGTGAAGATGTAGAGCCACCAGAGCCCAAATTCTTGCCCTGCACATTTAACCAAGAAACAGAAAAATTGAATAGTTGAAGTCGAGGAAAAAAAGAAAAGGAAAAATTGAACTCCTGAGTTCAACATTCCAATTACCCCATGGAAGTTATATTAAATAAAAGGAATAGCCATCAGTGCTAGTATGCTAGTATCTCATATAAATTCTATCACGAAATTTAACTATCAAAACGCACAGAGCACAACATTTTAAGATCCGAAGAAGAGAGTGCTTTATTACCTTGCTTAGCATGACGACAAGAAACCCATCTTCAGAGACCTTGTTTTCAGCCAATGTACTTTCATCCTTTAGTACTTTCCCATTATGGATCAACAATTGCTGCCCACATGGATAATTGTCTTTGCCTTGTACGTCCTCAATGTTTTTCTTGACTGCCATAATCTATTATAAAAGAAATCCAAATCTCAAACAAACACATGGACCTGAATTTTTTGAGTCCAGCATTCCAGAGCAACACACATAATTTTATAGAAACTGTAATGTTAAATATTCATAATGCATCCTACTCTGTAGAACTTCTTTTAATAGTAGTATCCTGAACTATAAAGCCATATAGTCCAGATTCCTAACATTATAGTTATTAGTTCATGAGGTTAAATCCTTTCATACCACAGCCATGTTAGACTTGTCTAACATAATTTCGCTCACACCTCCGCTTGCATTCGCATTAATATTATCATTATTATTTTGAGGTGAAAATGATGTTGATGTTTAATTGATAAAGAAGATAACCATGCTTCTTTTATGACTAAATGAGAATAAATTTCTACTAGAGGATCGGATTTTCCTAGGTCTTCATATTTTTTGGAGTTACTGGTCTCATCAATAACGCTAAGTACACCTGCAAATGATATCTACCCTCAAGAAATAAACCTACATTAGCAGATTTAAATCTACTTCACAGAACTAATGCATATATTACTAAAACGAGGAAAACTGCTTCTTCAATCAAGTCCTCAAAGTTTTCTAAATATTCCTGATGTTATCATACATATCTGACCCAAGAGAATATGGACGTTACAAAATTTATTAAATAACACACAAGAAAATTCGGTCAATAAATGTTCCAACCATGTGTCAATAAGAGAAGGGAGAAAACCATGAGAAGGTTTAAATGTCTCCTTTGGCAACTTAATAAATATTAAGGAACATCCTTATGAAGCTGTTCTAGCACCTCAGACTTGAAGAAACGAGAAAATTCGATCCAATTTCCTTCTATAAAGTTCCTTGTATCGTCCACAAGGGAAAAAAAAGCAACAAGACCGCTATGTAGCTCAAATTAATTTTTAATCTAGTACTCAATGTCTAGAGCCACTCTTCAAACACGTGCAACCACTATGAATCTATATATGTATACCCATAAAAATGCATGACACAGCACAATATCGCATAAAATCTCAGGAAAGTGTATAATTAACCAGATGCTGAGATGCATCCAGAATTTCTCCATCCCAACCAGCTGAATTACATAACAACGAAAGTCCGAAACTAAATTCAAATAATTAACCTAAACAAAAACGCATATATACATGCAGAAAACAGAGAAAAAGAGAAACTAACAGTGTCGGTGGGCTGAACCCTAATTTGAAAGTGGCTTCCTTTGAGAGTTTTCACGGTGAGTTTCATATCGGCAAATTGAACAGATTCTTCTCTTTCTCCTCAAAATATGTGAAGAAAAGCAACAAACCCTAGCACTTCTGGATCGGGAGATCGAATGAAGAAGAGAGCCCCAAAAGTTTGTGCAGAATGCACACAGCAGAAATTGGGGGTTTTCAATTTCAATTTATAGCTGTGATAAACTCGTGCGGTGCACTTGAATTTCTCTATCTTTTTTCTATGTGTTGGGGAAATTGCGGCGGATGGCATCCAACTTTGATGAGGTAGGCAATTGAGCCACCTGAATACGATTCAGCTCCGTAACAAAGCCCGACACTTTATATAAACCAATCACATGTCCTTACCGTAAGGGGTTCCACATATTCTTTCTTTACTGATCCATGTTGGCAGTCTGACTTTGTTACAGAGTTACAAGTGATCTCCCAATTATTATTGTTGGATTACCACTCAGAATTTCTAATATCAGTTTAAACTAGTATATTATTGTGTGGTGGATGCTGACCGTAATATTAGAACTGAAAAAGAAGATAACTTCAAAGAATGAGGGAGATGGGCCGTCACAGAGCTAGAATTCTAGTTACGATCTAGTCAAAAACTTAACTAAAGCAAAAATTTTTAAACAAGTTGAGAGAAAAAGATAGATTTTTAAAAAAAAATTGTTTAGATATTTTGTGTTAAGAATGAGGGAGATGGGCAGTCAAAACACAGATTGTTTAAATTTTTTTAATTTTTTGTTTAAATTTGAACACATAATTTTTAACACAAAATTTTTATGTGTTAAAAATTTATCAATAAATTTTAAAAAATTACTATTTTTTTTTTAAAAATTTATATCATTTTTGACATCCCATCCCGCCCTTGCCCCTGATGCTCCAAGTTTTGGGGTAGTCCAGGGCGGAGAAAAAAAAAAAAAAAGCGCCCATTAATGCCCCTTTGAAATGTGGCGTCTACCTTTCCAATTAACCGAACTCAAGAAGACAATCTAAAAAAAGTCGTTCGCTAATTTGTGCATATTTAGAATAAAATAATTTCAAAATAAATAAGAAAATCATAAAAATAGAAAGGTTCAAAACTAAACTAAAAGGACCAATATCATTTTGGTTTTGACCCGATTTAACTTTTGACCATTGTCTTTCATGGGGCCAGTGACCAGTTTTGTTTTTAAAATATTGAATTGAATAAAAGGTCAATTTGACGAACGCTCATTGTACTTTGAAGTTATAACTACTAGTTTATTATACTTTGGGATATAACTATTAACTTACTAAAATTTCGAGAATATTTACCATCCATCGTTATTGTGACGTGACTAGCTATTAAAGTTTGAAGTTAATAAATACTCATTATACTTTATAAATATAATTATAATACTCATCGAACTTTTAAATATAGCCCATGACTTTTAAATTAATACTTGGATGGTAATGACCTTCAATAATATCTTAATGATATTATAATGAACCTCCCTCCCCATGAAGTAAACAGCTTAAATAAGAAAATAAAACCCTAACGTTAAATTAATTTGTTGATTTGAATTAAAAGAAAACACATAATGGACATTTTAGAACCGTACCTCATCACATTGCTGCCATTGCATATACAGTGATATAAAACTTGGGCTGATGTGACGTCAACGTGAAAGTGGTATTAGAATCACACATTCAAATGGATTAAAGATTTTTTTTTTTTAATTTAGATGCCATACATAAAAACTGTAATTTATAAAACAAATTGAAGAAAAACTCTTATTGCCGGAGAATTCACGCAACACTAAACATCTATAATCTATAATAATATTAATAACAGCAAACTAAAAGCAGGCACATATGCAGTCGATGAGATTTGAGAGAAATATTAATCTATTTCTTTGGTCGCTCTTTGCTTTATCCAGCAAAACCAAAAACGTTAGGTGGCCCAAAAGCGGATTCTTTCCGAACGTTCCGCGATTTTCCTCACCTCATCTATCCGGGCTCGCGCCTCATCTTCCTGGGCCTTGAGTCTCTTTTCCAATAGTTCCATGCCCGCCTCGGGCTCATATACGTAGGACACTTTGTGTTTGAATAATTCGCGTTCCTTTTTTCGGGCCTCATCTGCCTGGGCTCGGGCCTCATCTGCCTGGGACTGGAGTCGATTTTCCCATAGTTCCATCACCGCCCGGGGCTGATATTGATATACGTAGGCCAGCACTTTCTGTGCGAATAGTTCCCGCGCCTTTGCCGATAATCCTGCCACCGACAACTTCATCGTAATCTTCTTCTTTTCTTCAATATACTCTCCCTTTTCCTGTTGTTTCAATTAAACTGTGCCGTTTCTGTCTGCATATATATAGCCTACAGGATATATACAACAGGCCCAAATATGTACTTGCGGAGGAAGTTAAAGAAACCAGGATTTTTAGATAAAATTGAAAAATCCCTCTCTTTTAAAAGTATATGTAAAAACATCCTATTTAATTGTAAAAAATACCCTAACCCAATTTTATATTTATTATTATTAAATCCATTTTAATATATATAATTTACGCCACCATTTAATAATACTTGCCACAACTGTCAATCGTTACTGCGACAATCACTTAATTAATAACAATCAACCCAACAACCATGTTAATAACTCTCAAAAACCACCATCACCGCTACTCAGTAACCCAACACTTTTAGTAGCAAACCAACTGCACTAATGATCTAATATCACATGTTTGACGACATTATGATACCAGACGTTAATATGGCGTGCTAGATACGTGTCATCTATCATCCATCTATCATACCACATCAGATGGTATAATATGGCGTGTCAGATAACACGCATCTCACAGGCCATATAAACGTCTGACGGCATTAGATAATTTTCACAACGGGCATCACAAGAAAACATGACAATGGAGGCGCGGCGGACAACAAAAAAGCTTCATGGTGACTTTAGCGTGGCAAAGAAGGTGGAAGAGGACATAAAAAACTTAATAATTTAAAATAATACAAGTAATATTAAATTTTACCAAGGTATATTATAGTAAGATGCCTCGGACGGAAACAAAGAAACCGAATTGAAGTCGATTATCATTTTCTTTCTTAACAATGCCCTATGTAGTCATCGTGTACATAATATTTTCACACGCATCACATAGTCAATGAAAATCACATTAGAATTATTCTTTATATATATACACACCCACACACACATATCATGGGTACAACATTTGGGAGCCGAGATCCAAGAACGAAACTGAATAATTGAGCATCATTTTCTTAGCTCTTGTTATAAATTTTCCTACCCCTCTACAATTTTGTGAGCATTCATGCTCCTGGGCAAATCAATCAGCACGCTAGAAAGCACTACTTGTGTATATTTGGCACCCAAGAGCAGAAGGTAAATTCTTTTTTTTTTTTTTTTTGGGGGGGGGGGGGGG
>CAVNYN010274851.1:0-12551 GCA_963692815.1 Nyctanthes arbor-tristis
AAAAAAAAAAAAAAAAAAAAAAAAAAAAAAAAACTAGAAATAGGCATTTCAGAAGTTAGTAAAGCCCATACAAGCTGCAATAGATCAACAAAATCATAACATTGCTGAATTTCAAAAGGAATCAAGGAATTGCCAAAAATCACAAATGCAGTCCATTTCTAATATGGAAAAGATGATTGGTCAATTAGCATCATTAGTGCAGCATCTAGCAACAACTATTGAGAATGGGAAGTTTCCTAGTGAGCTACTTCCAAATTCTAAGGGAGTGAATGAAATTGTGACCCCTTCAGTCAATCAACATGTATGTGGTAAATCAATTATGACCTTGAGACGTGGGAAATTATTTGATTATTAACTGCATACGCCAAACAGGAATACACCTCAGGACAGTTCTTCAAGTAAGGTAGAAGTTGGGAATTCATCACAGGAAAATCCAGAGGTGACTAGTCAACAATTATTCATTCCTAAAACTCCATTTCCTCAGAGGTTGGCTAAAGCAAAGCAAGGTACTGCAAATCGTCAAGCAGGTAAGGTATAAACAACCCTTTATGCAATTAAGCAAGTTCCTACTTATGCAAAATTTTTGAAAGATTTGTGCACCAAGAAGAGACAGATGCATGTACACAAAAAATCATTTCTAACCGAACAAGTTAGCTCTATCATCCAATGTAAAACTCCTACAAAGTTTAAAGATCTTGGCTATCCTACTATCTCATGCAACATAGGAAACCAAAAGATTGAGAAGGCTTTATTGGATTTAGGGGCTAGTGTTAATATTTTACCTTATTCTGTGTATTTGTAACTTGGGTTAGGTGAGTTAAAACCCACATCTATTATTTTACAACTTGCTAATAGGTCAGTGAAGGTTCCATGTGGTATTGTTGAGGATGTTTTGATACAGGTTCACAAGTTTTATTTTCCTGTTTCATTTATTTTTATTGATACTCAACTTGTGCAAGAATGTGCAAAACACATTCCTGTTATTTTGGATCGAACTTTTCTGGCAACAGCTAATGCTATTATTAATTGTAGGAATGGCGTGCTGCAGCTTTCCTTTGATAACATGACAATGGAGTTGAATGTTTTCAACATTAGCAAGCAACCACATGATGATAAAGAACTAATTGATGTTAATATGATATAAACTTTAATTCATCAGTCTTCTACTTCCAAAACACATGATGATTCTTTAGAATTGCACTTCACTAGTCTCAAGTCACGTGTTGCTTTTGACAGATCTATTAATGAAGAGAATGCTTTGCAAGATTCAGCACTCGCTATGGAAATAACCAAGTGGAGAGAGATAATAGAACCACTACCTCAAGGTGAAGAGATTTGACCATGCATCAAGTGAAAACCCACAAAGTTTGGAACTTACCACCAATGCCTGACGCACTGAAATATGCATTCCTAGGTCAGAAAGTCCTTTTATACAATTCACGTTTGCATCTTTTTCCTGGTAACTTACTCTCGATGGTCAGGACCTTTTATTATTCGTATTGTTTTATCCACATAGAGCCATTCAAGTTGAAAATCCAAAAAATGGAGATACGTTTAAAGTTAATGGTTAAAGATTAAATCCATATTTGGATATTCAACTACATGAAAGGAGAGGAGGAAATAAAGTTGAAAAATCATATACACGCAGCTTGAGTGTTTACATTTAATTCATTTCTCCTTTGAGTTCTTTTGTTTATTTATTTATTTTTTATTTTTCTCTTTCTTCTTCATTTGGGATTTTTATTTATTATTTTCATTCTTCTCAGCTTGCATAGATTCGTATCGTACCTCCAGGTGTGATCCTTCCAACTTATTCTCAAATTGTTGATTTTTCTTTATTCCTATATTTTCTTTGTTGCATTTGTATGCATTTCTTCTAGCACATTGTAAATTCGTGGTTATCTAGACTTTAATCATGATGTATCATGCCTAGCTACTTTTCATAGTGTAAAGTGTAACGTGACCTAGATGTGTCTAGCTCGGGTAAGAATCACTACTACAAAATAACACAATAGGTGTCGATTGTGTTGATGAATAGACGTCGGCTTTGAAGGTGATGCCTCAGGCAGCGATGCACATTGTAAAGGTATAGGCGTTGGTTGTTAGCCGACGCCTAAAAGTCACAATAGGCATTGGTTGTTTCACAAAAATCGACCCCTAAAGTCAATTTAAAAAAAAATAAAATAAAAAATTAAACAATATGCGTCGGTTGTACCACTACAACTGACGCCTGTTGTATTTGAAAAGGTTATATCACTACAACCGATGCCTATTGTATTTAAAAAATAAAAAATAAAGAAAAAGTCTTTCTACAAGGAATATCTAAATATTCAGTCATAAACAACAAGCACTTCAAAATGGTAGTCAAAGGCAGCATGAAGCTCAGAATCCTAACATAATTTCTCAGCAAACCAAACAAAGAGTTCCTCAAAAACACTACATGAAGATGTAAGGTGAAATTTAGGGGGCTGTTTGCTGGTATTACCGAGAGGCCAAGGCTTGTTCTTCATCCTCCTCATCCCCATCACCGCCAGAAGCCTTCTTTGCAGCAGCTTTTCCCCCCTTTCTTCTTCTCCTCATCTAGATCTGCCAGCCAATAATAATTAGAAATTATAGAGGGAACAGATTTCAGCCAATGAATTGTTAAATTTTTTTGAAACAAAGAAAGAAAATCCAATGGCCCTTGATAGAGAGCGAAAACAAAGGAAAACCCAGACACCAAACACAAGCAAGGAACATATTTCAGCCAACGAATTGTTCATTTTTTTCTTGAATACCAGCTAAACACAAGTGAAATGCAAACACAAGCAGACAAACTTTATGCATGGAACCACAAGGTAGAGACATTCATATGTGAAATGCAAACACAAGCACGGGACCGCATACATAAAGTCAAGATAATAAGAGGAAATGGCAGACAGACTTACCTTCTGAAATGGCAGAAAAACTTTAAGCAGAACACAAGCCAGAGACAAACCCTAAGTGGTATAAATAAAAGTGCCCGACTATAGGCGTCGGTTCCTCATCAAGGAACCGACACCTATTCTTTCAAATTCAAAATTTAAATTTTGAATTTGGTAGTATAGGTATCGGTTCGAGGAACCGATGCCTATTGTATGACTATAGGCGTCAGTTCTTCGTGGAACCAATGTGTATTGGTTTGTCGAAAATTTCAAAAAATGCCACCATCTTTACTTTGCACGTTTCTTTTTGAACAAACCGACGAGTATTCCCTTTGTTTTTTTATCTATTATATTGTGGTGAATGCGGAAAATAACAATACCAGAATTGATGACGCAGAAACCCAATTGGGAGAACTGTGGGCACCCTTGCCACAGGACAAACCAATCCACTAATCACGAGGTGAGTTTAGTACAGAGAAAGATAATTAAACATTCAAAAGGTAAAACTTATAAAAGACTCCCTCTTTACGCCTTTTGACATGTAGTCAACTCCCGTTGATTCTTCTTTCTCCCGCCCGCCTCCTGGAACGTCCATCAAGCTCCTAGAAATCTCCTGAACTCATCTTGGGACACTTGACCTCCTAAACTACTTGAACCTTTGGTGGATAAGTCCCTCGCACTTTATGTGGTCCCCTACCATGTACTATGAAAGGTTGCCAAACACAAACATACTATGAAATCGTGTAAAACAATTTGCAAGAGCAAGTCTTGCTGATTAGGCAGTGTTTTGTCTTCTTGCGGTTGAGCTCTTAGAATAATTAGCGTAGAATGCTTTGCTCAATCCGTTATATTTTTCGTTCGACCTACAAGAAGTTTATATAAAATTGGTCTTTGAATTCTTGTGCAATACAAGAATTAAAAATACCAAATTCAATTAAACAAGAATAAGAAAAGTTAGAAACCTAGTATACCATAAACATATTCTTTCCTAATTCTAATTGGACTTAACATGCGTAAATAAAAGACTTAATTAAATAAGGTAATAACAATTCAACTCAAACTAGGAAACATTCAAACTTGCATATTAATAGAATTGTTGTGCCCTAGGAAAAAGTGCACACCCCCAACTTTTTCTTTCGGCTCAAGAGAAATAAAATTTACATGCTAAATATATTATATGTGAAAAATGTCATGCAATTAAGTAACAATATCTAAAATAATATTTGAGACTTAAATAAAAATTAGGAATACCAACATATAAGAATTTTCGTACTAACACACATGATAGGAAATAGTGAGGATAATTTTTTTTAAAATAATAAAGAAAAGTTTAGAACACCGTGTATGCACTTTGACAATTGGATGATATGACAACTCTTTGATTTGAGTATTTGTATTATTTTTTGGTTCATAGTAATATGGCACCATATTTGTTAATTTGCCATGGTGAAGTTGGTGACATGTGTAAAAAGGGAGGTTGATGAGTGAAACTGGTTGAATCATTAAGGAAAACTTAACAAACCTCTACCTGATATCTAATATATTATGCAAGCAAAAATACCAAATTAATTCTTGCCAAATTGAAAGGTATCAAAAAACCAATTGGAACTTATAGACCTTACCTTTCCAAACACCATCACTTGCTAAGAACGTACGCACCCAAGTTTCACAAACACACACGCGCGCACACATATAAGGAGCCATTTTATATATATCACACAAATAGATGATAATCCAACACACAAAGTGCAAAACATGCATGGGCCAATTAAAAGCAAAAGGTGACACGAAATACGAGATAGTGAGACACACACCTAAAGGTAAACAAAAAGATCAACACTTAGCCAACAAATACATCTAGTGCATATATGGCACATGATTTCACCAAAAATCCTTTATTATGTGTGTAGTTCTTTAGAGAACAAACCTCTCAAGTCACTATCTACACAACTCACAGATTGCTCACATCACTCTGGCTAACTGGCAACTTATTAAAAACTAAGGCCAACGGGGCTATCCTCTATTACTAATCTCAACACACGAGGCACCCAAAGCCTCTATCCATTGAGATGATTGGAGTTTACTCAAAAAAAAAAAAAAAAACTCCCCAAGCTCAGCAGAACTCCCACCTAAGCTCACAGAACTTCAAATAGAGCTCACATCCGAACTCTATACTGGAGCTCAAAGAACTCAACACCTGTCCAGGTTTTCCTAGACAGAGGGCAAACACCACCATTTATATGTCACCAATGCACCACCCTTACCATCTCTAGCACCAACAATACCAACTAACCCACCATCTACAAGTATACTTCACTAATGCATCAACACCAAACCAATGGGATGCAACATGATCACACTCGAGTAAAAGTTTAAACATATGAAACAGATGTACTAGAGTCAACTAATTAAACATGCAACACAATACTAAATTAGAGGTATCAACAATAGAGTAAAAACATCACATATCTAACATTCTCATCATTTATTTCAATCTTATACAATTCACCATATTCATACTTTAAATCATATAATTAATCACACCTGCATTTAAAGCATAATCAACACCACAAACAATCAAATCACAGAATATGGCAAATAACTCCTAGGTTTAGCACAAGTAATGGTTACCCCACAAGGTAACCTCAAATCTAGGGTCTCGCCGATTGGCGGCTTCAATTACGGAACAATAAAGACTTCAAAAAATGAACATGAGATAAAAAAATACCGAGCGGACCAATCTACAGGTCTGTAACACAGGAGAGATAGTTCCAAGTTCTGAAATTTCAACCACCAAGGCCGAGCACAAACGCTGCACCACGGGCTGAGCTCACTGCACTGTTGCAACACTTTCCTCACTATAGATGTGCAAATTTTGAAAACTTGATGTCTGTAGAAAGCCCATCCAGTAAGGAGACGAACACCACTAGCCCATTTAAAAAACCAGCGGATGGTCCATCAATCACGCTAGAAAGATTCTACACCGATGACACTAACAGACTAATATTTTTCTCCATTTTCACTAACCTACTGACATCCAAAATTGATAAACTTGATACTGATGAAAAGTTCACAAAATGAAGAGTTGAGAGACATAAACCGCGCCACCTCTAGACACTAGATGCGCCCACATGCGCCAATCAAACATCAAGTAGCCTCGTCACACTCTCCCATCACGCGCCATCTCCGTTGCCCGGATTGCTACGCAGGCCACACCGTAGTAAGCTCTCATCACCAAGAGTTTGGACCAAGTCTCGAATTGTGCAAGCACTTCCAGAAATGAAAGTTATGAGCTGACACTGGTGGCGGGTTTCACCCTTTCTATGTGCGCTGATGTTTCTCCCGTCGTCCACCTTCTTCAGTTGATTTCTTGCATCCGGATCGCCACCGAGGCTTTGATACCACTTATTGGGTTTTAATCATCGTATCTACAAAGTAAATAAAAGAATTGAACTCAATAAACTGACTACAAAGCTGAAGACACAGAAAAAAAAATCACTATCGGCTTTCCTAGATCTAGTTATCCCCACCGAATTCTAGTGGCCAGCACCGCCGTAGGCAATGGTGGTGGACCATGAAGGTCAGGGCTCAGGTACCACTTCACAAGAGCTGAAGTCTTGTCTTTAACACACCGCCACTCGCCACTCCCTAAAGTGAAAGAGGGCTACGTTTATATAGCGCTATCATCGTGAGCGTAGAGCATCTAGTTCAAACCTATTTCCTCTAGACGGCCCACTAAGTCACTTTTAATTGCAATTTATTTGCCAGTTATGGAGCACGTATATTACAGTTCAGTCTAAAGCTTATAACCTATGATAACAATGGATCTGAATTATTTCCCATCATCGCCCTAGGTTTATTATGTACCACAAAATACCTAACAATAGATGATGGTGATGGTGATGGTGATAGATTGATGATAGACAGATAGCTAGATAATCCTGAAAATGTAACACATTAATAAATATGAGTTTTTTAGTTAACTAGAAATTTTTAGTTTTTAAAATTAAAAATAACAAAATTAGTAATTAATTAATAAGTAATCTTTTTAAATTTTTTGTTTCTTTTTCTTTTTCATTGTGTTTCTAAGCGGTCTGTCAAAAGAAACAGATCCATCTCGGAATTCGGACCCGACCACCAATTATAGGGGGCCACGTCATTTGTGTTAGATGACGTGGCCCCCTGTAATTGATGGTCGGGCTCCGATTGTTTTGTATTTCATCTTATTTTCTTTTGCTTTTGATATGCCTATTAAAGACAAATATACATTATTGTTGAAATTAACCTAAGCATGACGCAGAAGAAAATACTGAAACTCCACCAAAGTATTGCTTAGTAAAATTTTCTCATGTTACAATTTTTGATTTGATTTGATATGGTGGGGAAAGACACGATGCAAGAAAAGGCATCACTTAATCATGATACGATATTTATATCCTACTTTATAATAATTACTTAATCAAATGGAAAAGGCTTTGAGATTTATAAACCCAACTCTTCTCGGGTGAGACCCAATTCCTCAAGAACTTGTCAGCAACTAGAAAGAGCCTCTTTAATAATGAATCCTAGTGGGTTTGCATAACGAACGGAATTGTAGATTCCAGGATTTTCACTGACCACAATCTTTGCTTTCTCTAGGCCACCCATTGGCACACTATACTCTGGCTCCCGGCTCTTGCTTAGAGTCACCGTACATGAGCTGTCCTCATGATCACCTTTTAACTTCAACTTAATAGTGTATGTGCCCTGAGTCCGTCACATTGTGGGTTATTGGGTCGCTACCTTCTAGCTTGAAGGACGCACTTGAAAGAGAGAGAGATGTTTGATCATTGATAATTCTTTTTCTATTTTGATACAGAATTATTACTATTAGACACCAAAAAAGCACCGCTGGAATTAATGTCGAGGATCCAATTAGTTGGATCATAGTTAATCTCTATTTGGTTGGATTAATTAATCATAGGTTATGCTACATTCCCTTGTCAAATCACTTGCTCGATTACTTGTCATTAAATAACTATTTAATACATTAGCAAAAATACCCTTACATTTAATTGAAATACATGGGCAAAAAGACACATACACCCCCACCAAGTCACCAAACAAGTAACTCAATAAGAAAGAGTAGCATTATCCTTAATTATATTGATTAATTGACATTAATTATTTACAGGCTTGTATAAGTTTAGTAAGAATGGGGGTTTTTTGTACGCCTATAAATACTGTTCTTATGTTTAAGGTTTGAAAATGTTGTAGATTTTTTTTCAAAAAGCGGAGGATATTATCATTAATTCTATCAATTAATTGCTAGAATTCTTAATTCTTTGAATTATTCGCAATTCTAGATTTCGTCATATGAATTACAATTAGAGTCTGGATAATACAGCTGCCGACGTTAGTTAACCCCTGCAAAAGGGATAAAAACTATAGACTATAAATCAGTGTACAATAATGATGGAGACATAGATAGGGAGGTTCATGTTAACGGGAAAATTAGATTGATAGTGGAATGTCATAATAAAAAACAAAAGTTGACTTTGACTAAACCTTCTCATCATAATCATGTCTAATAGCATGCCATAGAATTTGATAAATTGATGTCAAAATTGTATTCCTTAAAGGCAAACTTAGTAAGGATGATGGGGTTACTGCCTCAAAAGTAGTGTGTTGTTATGGGACATATTGACTGCATAAATACAATTCATTATACGTTTTAAATAGGATATATTCTGAATGCAATAACATGTACTCGACTGGGTGTTTCTATTATTTAGATAACTATTATCTTATAAAATGATACAATGCGTAGAACAAGACTATATTATCTTGTTAACTGCAATGGATTGTGATGTGAGACACAAGTTATAAACTACGTAATCGTTAATCCTAATCAATCTAACAATAAGATACATGTATCTTTATTGTTAGTTCTTTTTATGAATGGAATAGTTGATTTCACATGCTAGAATGTTGAGACATTCGAATGTACACATGTTTTTAGTGAGCAAACACAATGGATGACATGCTCAAAGATGCCGCATGCGTATTTTTCTAAGCATCATTAGTTAATCTCTAACGGACAATTATGTAATTAGTTATTTAACTTGAGGATTCTATAGAATCTTATGTGATCATTCTTATATGCTTTGACGAGTATTTGATAAGAATCTAGGCATTAGTTATCAAGAAGATACCATACATGTATAATGAAAAGTCACATGAAAGTTTAGCGTCCAACATGAGGATTTATCACTCTCCATAACCTACTTTCCTACTTTTAGACAATACAAATTATTCGCTCGAGTTGAAGTTGTGAATTGATTTTATCATAACATGATTAGATCAAGAAAGAGTTAAAGTGAAAAATATAATCCCTCCATTCTGCAAAGATTTTCCCTCATTCCTTTCTTCTATCTGTTTCGAACTGTATTGCTCTTTCCTTGTTAGAAATGTATTAAATAAGGGTATAATAGAAAGATTTTGGGCTAAATTTATGTTTTCAATAAGGGAAATGGTGGTTATATCTACACCACCCTTTTTACTAACCACATCATATAATGAATACACCACTATTAAATTGCAATTTTTATATATAAACCACAATTAACTTTACCAATATAACCCTATATTTTAAAAGTAAAACAAAAAGAAAAATTAAATATAAACAAATCGTACACCACACCCCTTTTCCATTCCTCGACGGTTCATCATTCAACAGATATGGATCCACCCGAACCCAGGACATGAAATTGCCATTTACTACTAGGAATAGGAAATTGTCAAGTTTTACTAGGAATTATATGCTTCCCCCACTCACCCAAAAAAAAAAAAAAAAAAAAAAAAAAGCAAGCAAAAGGGAAAAAATAAAAGAAAAGAAAAGAAAGCAAAATATTTGGGGGAAAAAGGCAGAACATCAAACAATAAAATATGAAAATCTTGATTAAAATATAATGATAACAAGACCATCCAATGTTTGTGGCATGCTTGTGGACATATTAATTTTGTAGCCACCAGGTCGTAAAAGGCCAAAAGTCAACAATGGTCAACGATTGTAAGGTCTTGGGAGCTGGCTCCAAGAGGTTCATCCAATTCAACGGCCTAGCGACCAAGCGACCAACAGACATAAGGAGCCCGTTTTGGCGACCTTTGAGGCAAATATCCATTCTTGTGTCCCTGCGGTTCAGGACGTCCGAGCGCTACGCTAATGAGCTCATAGTGCCCCAATCTGACGTTGCGACCTAACAAGCACGACAGCTAAGCATTTGCTGGGGAACCCAAGTGAGGGACCTTATTGCTTACAACTGATGGGACTTTAGCATTGAAAGCAAAGTGATGGGCATTGGCCCCACACATGATCTAAATAGTTATTAGTCAAAAAAGTAGAGGTCAAATCCCAGCTGACATGACTCATAGGTCATTCATATGGGCCCAGCATTAAATGAGTGTAATCATTGTTTTCGTACAAATGACAAGTTTACACTATAAATAGCACAAGCAAAGCTAGGAAAAGGGACGGGTGAAAAATCTCATTCCTCTTATCTTTGGCATATCTACTCTTTTCCATTCATTACAAACACCCCTTGCTTTTGCACATTAACTACGCAAGCCGATTCAAATACAAATTTCCTGCGAATGTAAATTTTGTTTGTTGAGTCAAAGGCTAAATTTGATATCAACAAATTGGCGCCGTCTGTGGGAAACTCTACTAAAATCTGTGTAAAGAATTCCCATCGATAATGAGTGGAAAACATTCAGGAAGCCAAAGAACAAGAAGCAAGGATGCTAGATTGCCTTCTGGGTTTCAAAGGAACCAAGGCACAGCCGGTGCCGGTCCTTCACGGCCATTGGCAGCTACGGAAACTAAGGCCCTCCGGCTGCAAGTGGATGCCCTCGCTGAAGAAGTACAGCAGCTGCAACAGTGTAACCCACCAACTCCCCAACAACACAAGTCTGAAAGCACAGCTGGGGGCAGCGTTTTCACAAGACTGGGCCCCCAGCTCTGACAAGGCCATGGAAGGCCGAGGTCGCCTGAACCACAGCGACCGAACAAGCGTAGAAAAAGGAGAAAGAGCCCGACCCTTGCTTGTCCTAGCCAGCGCACAGTAAGCTCGCCCCCAGAAATTCTTTGAGATCACCAACCAGCCTCTCAACAAACCTACGAGCTGGGTCAATTGAGAAAACGACTAAACGACCTCGAACAAAAACAATTCTGGGTAAACGAAGTTTCCAGTCAGAGGAAGCACAAGAAACCTGCCACCATTCCCGAGCCGATTACATTCCTTAACGTTTCCGCAGAATACATATTCGACCTTCTAAGGGGAAACCCGATCTTGCTTGAGGCAAAACCCATAAGAAGGAGGTGAAAAATGTAGACTGAGCCAAATATTGTAGGTACCATTAGGCTGTGGCGCACGACACAAACTACTGCAGACACCTAAGGCGGGAGATTGAACGGCTGATTGGAGAGGGATACTTGGGCGACTTCATAGCAGATCACCAAGGGTTGGAACGACAATCTCATCCCCTAGCAGACCTTGAAACCCAACCTTCTAAGAACCGACCTCCCGCCGAGATCCGCATGCTCAGCATCGGATACCTTGGCGCAGATGGTTCTAAGAGACAGAGTTGAGGTCTCGTGCGCAAGGCCTAGGTCTCCCGCCGAGTTAAGGGATGGCCCCCATAAAGGCAAAATTTTGGCAGACTTCCTTATTTTAGATGCACCTTTAAGCTACAACGCCATACTCGGGCGACCCCTCCTATACGAGCTTAAAGCCACGACCTTGGTATTTCGTCACATCATGGAATTCTCCACCAACCAAGGAATTGCGACCATACGAGGCGACCAGCCCACTTCGCCAAAACTTAGCCCGGAATGTGCCACTAACGTGAAACGTCCATTAGATCGGAAGAGCACACGTTGAATCTAAGAGTCGGCAATTCTAAGGCACAAGCCTGCCCAGGTCATGAGCTCAAGACCATAAGACTAAGTGAAGATAGACTGGAAGTGGAGCTCAAAATTGGGGCAGGCTGAAGGAACCGATGAGGACCCTACTGGTCCAATTCTTTAAACAGAACTTGGATGTTTTTGCATGGGTCCCTGATGACATGGAGGGCATCGACCTCAAACATGCCTGCCATAAACTTAACGCCGACCTAACGGCCAAGCCCATAAAATAAAAATGACGACCCCTTAACAGTGAAAGATATGAGGCCTTGGCCAAGGAGGTGGACAAACTGCTTGGAAATAAATTTATAAGAGAAGCGCTATATCCTCAATGTGACACGCCCCACCCCTAGTACATCTAATTTACTAGAAGTGTGACGTACGCCGACGATAAATTCCAACTAAAAGCTAGAATTTACCGTCAAGGCTAGTAAGCATACTAATTATCCTAGAAAATTTTCGACAAGATCTCTCCTAATTTATCAACAAAAGCCAACTTATATCAATTCCCAACGCCAACACATCAACAACTCACAAACTAATAACTTCTCATATTAAGCAACATCACCTCATAAATCAAGAAATATACCAACCCAAATATGGTTCACACAACTCCTAACTATATGCTAATAACCTTAACCATGCCACATTTATAAATCATAGAGTCAACAATTCCTATAGCAATTTCCTTTCGCTAAGTGGTG
>CAVNYN010274853.1:0-31792 GCA_963692815.1 Nyctanthes arbor-tristis
CCCCCCCCCCCCCCCCCCCCCCCCCCCCCCCCCCCCCCCCCCCCCCCCCCCCCCCCCCCCCCCCCCCCCCCCCCCCCCCCCCCCCCCCCCCCCCCCCCCCCCCCCACTACAAGGGATTGTACCAAGGGTTTGGAAACTAACTAGGATGCCATCAGACCACATGAGTCTTGACAAAACTAATTAGGACTTCAAACTTAATGAGCATGAATCACTCATTCTGTAACTCGTCTTCTATTGGCAAAATTATTTTTTCTTTTCCTTTTCCCCCCTCCTTTTTTCTTTGTGAAGTAACCAATTCAGAGATGGCATGACAAAAGAAAAAATCTGAGGAACTTCATGCATGTATTAAGATCGCATAGAAGGATAAGTAGTAAAGTTAAGCATTAGAAGATCATAATACCCAAAAGTAAAAATGTTTAGCATGTATATCCTGTTTCACGCACATGGCTCTGAAAGGAAGAAGAGAACTATTTGGAAGAAGAACGATGGATATTTCATGCTTTGAAAATAAATCCACTCCATACTAAGAAATAAAAATCACTAGAATGCATGTCCATTAATAAAAAGATCAAAGTCTCAGAATGTAACACAAATTATTTGACAAGCGCAACCTTTTCGTAACCTGGCCTTCTCCTTTGACCTGTTCTCCCCACCCATGACATAGCCAGGAACAATCCAGTGAAAACGGTGTAACAACTTTAGCAAAATTTCATACACCTGCATGCATAGTTCTCGCGTTGGCACAAGCACCAGCGCTATAAAAAGAAGTTATTGACATTATTATAACTAATAATAACTAATATTTTCAATCAGTTGGGGTTTTTTTTTGGGGGGCGGGGTTTTGGGGGGGGGGGAGGGCGATTTGTTCATCATTTTCATATCCTACAAACAAATTTTGAGGTTATGCATGTGGCAGAAAATTGTATGGTAACCTGAGGTTACAGACAGAAATTTCAGTGAGCTTTTGTGAATTAAAGGTCCATTCAGCTGGACACAAATTTAATAAGGCACGCGAAACTTGAAAGCATTTGATAAAGAAAATCAAAATTATATGCTCTAATCATTTATTAATAATCTGGAATCAAGTATCGGATTGCAAGAGATAAAAGCACTTTTTTTATATTGATCAGAACAGAAAAGAGTAGCGACCCAAGTGCAGCAGGACTATTACTTTAGATGCAAAGAACAGAAGCTGTGTTAAACAGTCTACATTTTTCGATAATTTTGGCCTCGAATTCCATGCGCATATATTAAGAGTCATCCTAAATAAAATAAAATAACATACCAAAAGTACCATCACACCGCTGAACTCGGGGATTGTAATTCTGCAAATGATGAATAATCGGAGACAAATAAGCCACCGTCTTCCCAGTTCCAGTCGCAGCATTGACAAGCCTAATTTCCCCCTCCAATCAGAAAGATAAATAAAAAATAAAAAAAGAAAGAAAGGGAAAAAAACACAAACTGAAAGAACAAAAGAAAAGGTTATGATAATTACACGTGGCGCCCGGAAAGCACAACAGGTATTGCTTGTGCCTGGACCTGTGTTGGAACCTCAAAACCCAACCTCTCTATCATACATGAAAAACAATCTTTAGTATGAACCACAAAACCCAACCTCTCAATCAAACATAAAAAATAAAAAAATAAAAATAAAAAAAAACAATCTGTAGTCTTTCATGTACTAATAAATTTAATTATCCTAAAAATCATACTTGTACAGGGTTTGAAGAGGGGAAATACCTTTGAGCTGATCACATAAGTTGGAGTGAAGGCCAAGGCTAGCGAAAGAACAGGACGCAAACACTTTGGAATTCATTACATTATCTGCCTTTCTCTTTGCATGGTTCATAGTATTTTCTTCCATTCTTTAATACCTGAATTGTTTGGAACATAAAAAAAACAGATTCCAAAAATTTTAAATTGTGCAAGTTGGTACCCTCAGTTTATACTTCTGAGGGAAAGAATGTGTCTTCTTCATTGACTTTTTACGACTCTAGCTCATCTACTCATTAAATTGGATGGGGCAATGTACCGTGTTTGGTGTTAAGTGCTGAGATGCATGTTGTGAATCAGAAGAAAAGGGTTTACAGGGAGAAGGACTGGACCTGTACAGACTAATTCAATTTTTGAGATACCCCTAATGGAGGACAACCGATTCAGTAAAAAGATTGGACTTGATCGACAAGGGGAGGACTCGACTACTTGGAGCTGCACTAGACTTGACAATTTCAAGCGGTTGGCTAGTCTACGTTACTTTGCAAGTTGAGCATGCGTCGAAGCCTTAACTTGAGGGGGAGAGTTGGAATACAATTACAAATAAGAGCTTATTTGATTCTCTTTTTCAATCCACGTTATAATTTCAACTACCACTAATTTGTCAACTGCTCATTTATGACCACAAATTTCAAACTTCCATTAAATCTACACCACTCATTTCACCTCATTATAATTTCTCATTATAATTTCAATATCAATAACGAGAATCAAACAGCCACTAAATTAGATTAATTAGAATTAGAATATTAGGAAATTATTATTATGTTTCATTTATTAGAATTTAACTGTCCAACAAGAATTAGGTTGCCTTTCCTTTATTAGAATTAATTGTGTGCTACTATTTAAAGGGCTTTAAGCGGTGTATTCCAACTAAAGGGTCATTTTACAGTGGCTGGGTAGAGGCAAGAAGTGGACGAACTGTGCAGTGGTAGAAGGTTGAAATGGAGTGATGGCTGAGGAAAGAAATAAAAGGTTCGTTTTAGTCCAAACTAGTTCTAGTTGATGCACAGTATTAACAATGAATATGTGAACAATAATTTTTAAAACTTGACTATGAAATATAATCAACATGCAGATATATATAGGAATGGTAATGAGCATGGTACAGGCTAGGGATCCCAATCTCAATTCTCCGTCCTCCGCCTCTCTAAGAAATAATGTTCAAAAGGAACATTTATATGTAAGGTGATAGAATAAGAAAGCCCCATGCAACTATGCACAATTTTATTATATGTTCCAATCAGTGGCGGAGCTACACCTTTTTAAATGGGTATGCACAATAAAAATTTAAGAAACATGTGTGTGCAACACATTTTACATACAAAGTATCTAGCAAGCAATAGGTAGAAAAGAAAGCAACATCCCAACACTAAACTTTCCTGTTTCCACTGTTAATGGCAAAACATAGTTGCAAAACTGTAGGACCTTTTTACAAATGTACCCACTGTGGTTTCGTAATTTCATGACGTTATAAAATTATATCGTTATCAATAGTGTCAAAAACATCTTTCTCACTATACACAATTAAAGTATCTATTCAACCATTGAATGATAGTGGCAAAGAGATTTAATAATTAATTAAAGGAAAAAAAAGGGGGAAAGAAGATATAGAGGCAGAGACACATAATGGGCTTAGGGGTGGGAAGATTAGATAGAAATTTGCACAATTAAGAGATTCAGTGATTTAGTCCATGAATTGATAACAATTAGGGCCGGCCTGTGATTGTAGGGCCTGGGGCGAGCTCGAAAAATAGGTCCTCAACATATGAAACAAAAAAATATAGAGTGAAAGACACATATATCGAACATTAAATTTAAAAAGCCAAAAAAAAAAAAAAAATCTCTAAAAGATTACTTTATTCTCACCAAAACACCTTACAATATCCCGAAAAGTTACCTAAACACACATCTTGCATTTTTAGAGGAAAAACACTAATCAAAGGTCTCCCGCCTATATTTGTATTAAAGAAATTTCCTTTTCTTTCTTTTTCCTTTTCTGATATCCGGATCCACATTTCAGAGCACGACGTATAACTATTTCTACTTCAATTGTCCTACAAGTACCGATAAAAATAATTAAGCAAAACCAAAGATGACTATAAGGAACAATATATTTAAGTCCATAAGTTCATATCACTCAATTCATAATTCTCAAAGTGCAAATGCGCAAATTGATTCAAGCAAATAGATCCCAATTTTTTTTCTTTTAATCATAAAAAATGAAAAACACAACCCAAATATAATTCTAGACAGTATCCTCTGTTCAATAAGCTGCACTTCTGTGCTATAATGTTTGGATTGAAGTGGTAAAAATAGTTTAAAAATTCCAGCAATGTAAAAATTCCAGCAAATGAAAAAATTCATAATAATTCAGTACATAGGTTTTTGACCAAATATCATCTAATCATTCATAAGTTTGCAGTGTAAAAATTCCAGCAATGTACATGTTCTCATACTTATCTTTTTATTTAAAAGATTGGATTCCTTTACGTCTAAATCCTAATTCATCATGTATGCCTAATTCCTCTTGAAAAATAGGCTAGTTCCTAGGAAGAATAAATAGACTAATTCAAAGAAGCACAAAACAAGTAAATGTGAAGAACATAAGCAATTTCCAAACGCAAATTGGGAATTAGGAACTTAGGAATTAGGGTTAATTCACCTGAGGCTTTGGCTGCTGCCCTGCAAGAGTGACTGCCGACCGGCGACCAAATGGGAAACTCGACCGACGAGACGACGACGAGAAGCAGACCTACCGGACGGCGTCAGGACCGTTCACCGGTTCACGTGCGACTGAGAGCCGTTCGAATTCAAAGGTTTTGTTTGGTGTCCTTTTCCTAGTTCTCAGACCGTCAGACCTTTCACGTTATCTGATTTTTTATTTTATTTTTTAATTTTTTAACCGGTTGATTTGTTTGGGACTGGGTAGGCCGAGTTGCCGGGCCTAATTTTGGGCCTTTTCTTATTTGGACAATTTAAATAAGGCTAAATTTCACAAAAGGTCCCCAACCTTTGCTAAAGTAACAATTTTATCTCTAATCTTCTCTTAAGCACTTAAGTCCCCAATCTTTTAAAAATATACACAAAAGTCCCTATATTCTATTTTTGTCAGTTTTCATTGTTCACTTTTTCTATAAAAACAATTTTACCCTTTAATTAAATTAAAAAAATCAAAACATATAAATTTTAAAAATTTATTTTGATATCTCTGCTGCTTTCTTTTTCATATACTTATACATATTCATCTGTATATTTTTTTCTTGTCCACTCACTTAATACAAACTATACATACACATTGATCAATATATTATAGTTTTCGCTGGTCTTTTTTTTTAGTGGGAAGGATAAGACATCCACTTAAGTTGCCTTTAACAATAATAAAAGAGGATTTACCTCTTATTTTTAGCTGTATGTAGATACAAAAATTTGGAATGAGAGGAGTTTTAGCGGAAATAAAGAGGAAGAAATCCTCTATTTTTTAACGATAACTCAAACCTTTAATTTTTTCACAAGAAAAATTTATATATTTTTAATCGTTCCAATTTTTATGACTTGAACACCAATTACATCTAAATTATCATTACTTATTTAGTTTTAAATTTCAAAGAATTTATTGTCTAAAGTGACTATAACATTAATGTTGGTGGTGTTACAAAAGCGAATGAAAAAGATAATATATTGACCAATGTGCATGTATAGCTTGTGTTAAGTAGTTGGATGGGAAAACGATATACAGATAAATATGTATAAAAGTTTGAAAGAGAAAGTTATAAAGAGATTAAAATAAATTTTTAAAATTTGTGTGTTCTTATTTTTTAATTTAAATAAAAGGTAACATTGTCTTTATAGAAAAATGAATAATGAAAATTGATAAAAATAATTTGTAGAGATCTTTTGTACATATTTTTAAAAGATTGGGGACCTATGTGCTTAAAAAAAGATTATGGATGAAATTGTTACTGTTTACAATGATTGGGGACCTTTTGTGAAATTTACCTTTGAATAAGGATTCTTAATGGGTTGATCTTTGAGAGGTGGGATAAAAATAAAAAAGAGAGAAAATTAGTGAATATGAACAGTAAATTATACAAATTTTGGAAAGATACGGTGAAACCATGGAATTCCCTAGTCACTACGGTATTTACGGCGATCCATTTATCTTTCATACACTAGCCTATGACAATCCACTAGTACACAGCCATACATCTTTCCCTCTCATCACGTTTTCTCTTCATTTTTTTCTTTTCCTAACCTTTTATTTGTGTTTCACTATCCTGCCTTTTCCAATTCCTCTTCATTTTGATTTACTATTTTTAAAAGTTACATTTATATCACTGTATATGTGACTTTTTAATTTACTATGACTTTTTTCTTATTATATATGACTTTTCTATACACACACACACATACATACATACATACATACATACATATATAACTTTTAGTTAAATTTGACCTTTTAGGGGATATACGATAAGGTAAAGTATTTGCTCCCAAGTTTTTCTAAATAAGTAAGATAAATAGCAAAATAAAACTTTGCTAATTATTTGAACAATATTAACAAAAAATTTAGACAAAAATCATAATTGGCGAAACTATATGTTAATTAATTGAGAGTTGAAAAGTAAGAATGCACTATTGATATGTGTTTAATTATATTATTTAATCTCTCTATATTAGTGGTTTATTATGTGTTTTATTAGGTTAAAATGCTTAATTATGTTTGATTTGTTTATTTGTTACAAGATTAAGGAAAAAAATCAAAAGAATGAATTTTGGGCGAGTTTAGACTAACTTCACAAGGATTTTGGAGTTTAGGGGTCAAGATGTTAGAAAAAAAAACTTGGAGGGCCAAAATAAAAGGAAAGAAAAGATGTAAACCTGTACGGCCGCACAGAGTTCCCATGCGGCTGCATAGTGTCACGGCGGAAACAGCAGGGTGCAATAGAAACGGCAGAACTCCTCATGCGCCCACACGCTCGATCTCTGCGAGAGCACTACGCCGATAAAAGACGAACCGACTTCCCATACAGCTGCATGATATCATTGTGTGGCCGCATGGCCCATTCCGCACGAGAAATCCTGAATTTTTCCCCATTTCTATATAATTCTTTTTACTCTAAAACTCTTACATGATTTTTCTTCATTCTTAGGGGTTTTTGGACCTTGTAAAAGGGGTCTAGCCATATACCTCCATATACCCCGATATACATTCAAAGAAACATTATATTACTTAGTTTCTTTGAGATTTCTATTTTCAGTTTTTGAGTTGAAGTTTTGGATCGAAGAATATTGATGCAATAATTCTTTATCTCCGGTTTTCTTCCCATTGATGGATTCTTACTCTCTTATACTTAATTTTATCAATTCTATGAGTAGCTAAGATTCTTTTCTTGGGACGAGCAATATAGTCCCGTTGTGAACCCTATTGCGTGTTTGTTCAACTTGTTAAAATTGATTTCTAGTTAATTCTTCATCGTTGTTTCGTATAGCTTTCACTTATTTGGCGCACGAATTTGTGGATGTTTATTCGTTAGTGTTGAACTCGATAGAGGAATGCATTAATTAGATTAGGCGATAGAGAACAATAATTTAGACAAGACAAAGATATTTGCTTGTGGTTAGTGCAGTTATGTAGATTGAACTTCGGGGATATTTATGTGAGTTTCTTGTTATTAATGTACTTAAGAGAGTTGTTAACGTGCTCACTCAAAAATAGGTGGAGGGGCCTAATTTAGTAGGATTGACTCACTTCGAGAGGGGTAGTTAATTAATTACGTGAGACTCGATCATTAATTAGGGTTGGTTTTCTTGAATCAACGAACGGGTAGCTAGGGGAATCGATGGTGGTAAAATTGTGAGTCCCAAGTTCACATAAATCTTGAAAAAAACTTTTAAACATAATTTGTTCTCTTTTAAATTGCTTAATTTTTACTTTTATTTATTTGCTTTTAAACACAAAATCCAAAATTTGACTGTTTCAACTAGAGAGTGAGTTGGATATTCAATACTTGAATCTTTCCTCCGAATGATAATCCGGACTCATTGTCTACTATATTACTTGTTCAATCTGTACACTTGCAGATCACACACATATTTTACACGAACAAGCTTTTGGCGCTGTTGTCGGGGATTGAATTTGATATTGATATTATTCAATTTTGTTTTAGCTTAAAACTTTATTTTTATTTTTGCAGATTTGCATGTGTAGGAGTGAACAGAAGACGCACAACCAAACGACCTGGAAATAGAATGAACTTTCAGAGCTAGACGCAGACAATAGAGATTTGTGTAGAAAATGGCTGAAATAGTCGATGGTAACAATGATCTAGTTAACAATAATCCAGCTAGTAATAATCCAACTGTTCAAGAACCAGTTGCGAACATAAATAGGCCATTGAGAGAGTACATCATGCCAACCGTGGGAAACAACTTGACTTGCTTAGTTCCAATCGCTATAAATGCTGCAAATTATGAGATTAAGCCAGTGACTGTTCAATTGGTTCAACAGACGGTTCAGTTCAATGGTTTGCCAGAAGAGGATCCGAATGAACATATGAGAAAATATGAGAAAATTTGTAGGATGTTCAAATTGAATAGAGCACTGGCTAAAGCAATCAAAGTGAAATTATTCTCATTCTCCTTGAATGGTAAAGCCAAGACTTGGTATTATGCTTTGCCTGCAAATTCAATCACTACCTGGACTAGAAGTTTATGGATAAATTCTTTCCACCGGATAGAGTCTTGAAAATTAGAAGGGAGATCACTTCGTTTAGTCAGAATCAGGGAGAAAAGATATTTAAGGCATGGGAACGTTATAATGATAAGTTGAGAAGGTGTCCAAATCATGGAATTTCATATTGGCTCATTGTGCAAACTTTCTACAATGGGTTAACTGATGAAAACCACACAAATTCAGCCGTCGGGGGTTCACTTATGGATAAAACTTTTGAAGAACGGCTGGAATTTTTGAAAAGATGGTAACTAATAGCTACCAATGGTATTCAGATAGAACTATGTCTCGAGCTGGAGTTCATGAGGTAGATGCATTCACATCTCTGTTTGCACAACTTGTAGCTTTGGCAAAGAAAGTTGACAGTTTCGCAAAGCCATCGGTTAATATGGTTCAGTCTTCAGCCATATATGACATGTGTTGTGCAAATCATGCTACTGCTTTTTGCCCAATTGCTCCTGTAAACAACCTAAGGATGAACAAGTAATATTCGTTGGAAATAATAAGAGGCAGCAAATAGGGCCTTATGCTCAAACTTATAATCCAGGATGACGTAATCACCCTAATTTTTCATGGAAAGATAACCAACAAGCGGCGGGAGCATTAGGTTTTAATCAACAATCGGAAAGGAAGAGTCAATTGGAAGAGATGCTCGGCAAATATATGGAGGCAAATAATCAATTCATATAAAAAATTAAGCATACTCTTCAGAACAAGAATGCAGCTACAAAAAATTTGGAGACTCAGATGAGCCAAATGGCTTTGGCTATGGCAGACCGATCTCCGGGCACTTTGCCTAGTAACACTGAAACGAATCCGAAAGAACAGTTAAATGCCATCACAATAAGAAGTGGGTTACAATTGCCATAAATTAAGGTTGAAAGGCTAATTGTGAAGGAAAACTTGATGCCAAAAGATGTTGAACAATCTGAACAAAAGATCGGACCAATTGAAAAAGATAAAGTAGAGAGACATGAAAAAGTAGATAGACTAGCAGTAAAAGTCTATGTGCCTCTAATTCTATATCCTCAAAGGCTTATGAAGCAAAAGCTGGATAATCGGTACTCAAAATTTCTTGAAGTATTCAAACAGCTGCACATAAACATCCCATTTACAAAAGCTCTAGCACAGATGCCTAAATACTTCAAGTTGCTCTTCCGATCTCTTTCCAATAAGAAAAAGTTGGAAGATTTCGAGATTGTAGCTTTGACAGAGGAATGCAGTGCAATATTGCAAAACAAATTGGCTCTAAAATTAAAATATCCAAAGAGTTTTAAAATACCTTACACCATTGGATAGTTTAAATTTGATAATGTGTTATGTGATCTTGGTGCAAGTATTAATCTTATTTCCTTGTCTATCTATAGGAAGTTAAATTTGGGGGATGCAAAAACTACGAATATCTCATTACAACTAGCTGATCGGTCCATAAATATCCACAAGGGGTGGTTGAAGATGTGCTCATTAAACTAGACAAATTCATATTTCCAGTAGACTTTCTTATTCCAGACATCGAAGAGGACTGGAATTTGCCTTTGATTTTAGGCCGACCATTCTTAGCTAATGGTTGAGCCTTAATTAATGTTGGAAAAGGAGAGTTCGTCTTGAGGGTTGTAGAAGAACAAAATACTTTCAATATGTTCATGCCCATTGAATAACCATCCAATCAGGAAGAGGTATATCGAATTGATCATATTACTGGTAAAGTAGATGTTAAAGAAAAACTGGAGGAAAAGCCAAATGTTGAAGTTGCAGCTAAAGATAAGAAGAAAAAGAAGACCCGGGTCTTGAAGTGGAAAGTAAAAGAGGTTCATCTTCTTGACAGCATGCAAATTAAAGGCATTAAAGCCTCATATAAACCACCGTGATTTCTGATGAAGTCAGGCTTAGGACTTTAAATAAGCGCTTGGTGGGAGGCAACCCACCTGGTAACTTCGTTCTTTTTTAAGTACATGTCTTAGGAGTAAAATAGATTTAGATTTTATGATTAAAGTGTTTAAGTTTTTATTTTTGAAATCCCCCCTTTTTGTTTTGTTTCATTCTAAATTGGAGACAATATAGAGTTTAAGTGTGTGGGGGAGTTTAAGTGCGTTATTGTTTTTTTTTTTTTGTGTTTAAAAATCTTGGTTGGACATGAGGTGGTAACTTGTTAATTTCTAAAATTAAAAAATGGTTATTTTGCTGGAATTAGGATATTAAACGATGCTAGAGTGTAAAAAAAAAAGGAGAGAGAGAGAGAGAGAGAAAGCAAATAGTTTTGTGCTTTTAGCCTGGAGAGACGCATAGCACGATTGAATAAGTGATCTCGCACCTTTTATTTATTTGCTTTGCCTAGAATTGGTTATGACTGGAGTAGGTTGACAAATTTAACCTGGTGAGAATTTTTTAGCCTTAGAATGATACATCTTTTTCAGTCTCACTATCTTTATTCATGTGTGATATTCTTCTATGAGTTTGTTTCTCTAGAACTTGCTTTTTTCCTTTTTGATGCTGCATTGCTACATGTGTTACATGAATATCAATTAATTATCTTTTGCATAACCCCCTTTGAGCCTGATAACGTATTTTTCTTTCTTTACGTCCTTTAATACTAGTCTTGAGCTGAAAATAATGTATATCCTTACCTTACCAATGGACTAATGGATATGTATTAGCTTTTGTTAGTTGGGGTGGATAATAAATAAGTGTGCAGGAGTAGTTGTTATTGATAAGATGATGAGTTCAACTTGAATATGTATAGGCGGTTGTGGGTTGATATGAAAAAAAAAGAAAAAAGAGAAAAGGAAATAATAATAATAATAAAAAACTCTTCTGATTGCGCAAAAAGAAAAAAAAGAGTTGAGATAAAATGGTTGTCTCCTTTTAAAATAAAAGTTTGATTTTCTTTTGGAAAGTGGGATATGTTCTTATCGTATAGATGATGCTAGAAGTTTTAAAAGAATGAAGGGAGTAGTGGTTTCACTTGGAATATGTTCTTGAATATTATAAATTTTGTGTTCCACTAGTTCCAATGGTTCATTAACCTCACTTTTCAAAATTTTTCCACCTTAACCCTTAACCCCATTACAACCCTTAAAAGACCTTTTGATTTGTGTGATGTATGTACACCTTAGTGGTGGAGAATGAGAAATTTTGTAAGCTTATGGTAGAACTTTCCTGTTGATAGAATTTTGACCATAAACACTTAGCTCTTAAACACTTGAGGGAATAGTAGAATTATCCGTGAGAGTCGGCCTGTCCAGGTTATGCTGTTCCAAGTATAAGATGCGTTGAATGATTCTAAAAGTTGCTTGAGTACCCTTATTCATGACATTTTATGAGTTTCGAAGGGTCAATCCTTAGTTGTGAAAAAAAGAGAGAAAAAAGTATTTTGAACTCTTACATTGCTTTGGAGCCTTTTTATTAGGCGAGATATCATGATTTGCCATAAGTTTAATAATGAGTTATTTACCTTGTGTCTGATCGAGAGAGTCTATAATTCTATTTGTGTTTCGTATTTTTATGTTTCGAGTTTTGTTTTGTATGTTGTTCGAGGACGAACAACAGTTTAAGTGTGGAGGAATTTTATAGATATTTAATTATATTATTTAATCTCTCTATATTAGTGGTTTATTGTGTGTTTGATTAGGTTAAAATGCTTAATTATGTTTGATTTGTTTATTTGTTATAGGATTAAGGAAAAAAATAAAAAAATGAATTTTGGGTGAATTTAGACTAACTTCGCAAGGATTTTGGAGTTTGGGGGTCAAGATGACAGAAAATAGAACTTGGAGGGCCAAAATAAAAGGAAAGAAAAGAAGTAAACCTGTGCGGCCACACAGAGTTCCCATGCGGCCGCACAATCTCGCGGCAAAAACAGCAGGGTGCAGCGAAAACGGTAGAACTCATCATGCTCCCGTACGCTGGACCTGTGCGGGCGCATTGCGCCGAGAAGAGATGAACCGACTTCCCATGCTGCCACATGATATTATTGTGCGGCCGCATGGCCCCTTCCGCACAAGAAATCCCGAATTTTTCCCCATTTCTATATAATTCTTTTTACTCTAAAACTCTTACATGACTTTTCTTCATTCTTAGGGGTTTTTGGACCTTGTAAAAGGGATCTAACCATATACCTCCATACACCCCCATATACATTCATAGATACATTATATTACTTAGTTTTTTTGTGATTTTTATTTTCAGTTTTTGAGTTGAAGTTTTGGATCGAAGAATATTGATGCAATAATTCTTTATCTCCAGCTTTATTCATCAAAACTCAGTGATGGATTCTTACTGTCTTATACTTAATTTTATCAATTCTATAAGTAGCTAAGCTTCTTTTCTTAGGGCGAGCTATGTATCCCTATTGTGAACCCTAGTTACGTGTTTGTTGATTCAACTTGTTAAAATTGATTTCTAGTTAATTCTTTATCGTTGTTTTGTATGGCTTTCATTTATTTGGTGCACAAATTTGTAGATGTCTATTGGTTTGTGTTGAACTCGAGAGAGGAACGCATGAATTAAATTAGGCGATAGAGGACAATAATTTAGACAAGATAAAAAGATTTGCTTGTGGTTAATGCGGTCACGTAGATTGAACTTTGGGGATATTTTCATGAGTTTCTTGTTATTAATGCACTTAAGAAAATTATTAACACGCTCACTTAGAGATAGGTGGGGGCCCTAATTTAGTAAGATTGACTATCTTTGAGAGGAGAAGTTAATTAATTACGTGAGACTCGATCGTTAATTAGGGTTGGTTTTGTTGAATCAATGAATGGGTAGCTATGGGAATTGATTATGACGAAATTGTGAGTCCCAAGTTCACATAAATCTTGAAGAAAACTTTTAAACATAATTTGTTCTCTTTTAACTTGCTTAATTTTTACTTTTATTTATTTGCTTTTAAATACAAAATCCAAAATTCGACTGTTTCAACTAGAGAGTGAGTTGGGTATTCAATACTTGAATCTTTCCTCGTGGGAACGATAATCTGGACTCATTGTCTACTGTATTACTTGTTTGACCCGTACACTTGCGGATCACACACATATTTTACATGAACAAGTTTTTGGCTAAACAAATTAGGGGACATAAAAGAGTTTTTAAGTAAAAGTCAAGGATCTTTATTATGAAGGAGTGATAAGCACATGCGTTGCACGTCTTATGTAAAATGTTGAAATATATGCTCATGTATTTGAAGTAATAATTAGTAATAATGTTAGTGAACTTTGCTGAGATAAGTGAAAAATTTGTAAAGGAAAAAATGATACTGAATTGATGGTAACAGACCTCTATAGTATGACTATACTGATAAATTGAATGTAAAACGGATCATGATATATCAAGTACGCTGAGGAAGATAGTCAATATAAGATCACATTCCATTATCTCTTTTTAAATTCTACTGGTTTAAGAGTGACCAACTGAATTTTTGTATATATATTTTATTGAATTGTAACATGTGCAACAAAGAAAAAGAATTTGCAAAAGATTGTAACTTATAAAAATTAGTATTATAAGAGACGAATTTATAAAATAAAAAATTTATTCATAACTTGTGTGAAAGTTTAAGGGGGGAAAGAAAAAAGAAAGAAAAAAGAAAAAATCAAAAGATATGGAAAGTTAAAGTTATGAATTGATTAAACTTATTATTATTAATAAAAATAAAATTAATTAAATATTAAATAGAGGTATTAATGTAAATTAGGGAAATAAGTGGGGGCAAGTGGGAAATCAAAAGTTTCTCACTCATTCTCCCTTTTAATATACGAGTAGTTATATGATAACGCAAAATTGTATAGATATAAATTTCGTTAAAAAATTATGTACATGTGTAAAAAAATTTAAAATTATTGATCAAGTATTAACATGCAATGCAAAAAAAGGGGGGGGAATTTACACAAAAGAATAAGTGACTTTGGATTATTGGGCACTAATGGTATTGTATTTAATTGCATTTAAACTTATGATATCATTATTACACACCATAAAATTGTAAATTTATAATCATTAATAAATAATTTAATACAAAGTATATGTTATTTAAATATAAACAAATAAATCACTTTAAAAACTAAATATCTCTGTTAAGGTTTCCTTTTCAGACATATTCTTACTAAATAGTAAATAATGATTGATAATCATACATAATACACGTATCTTATAGACATAGTACTAAAATAAAGGAAAAAGTAGTAGTGATAATGGCGCAATAGAGTGGTTATTAATTACATTCTACAACCTATCTTTGATGAAACTTTTCAAGCATACTTCAGATGTCATTTACTAAGATTTTAAATATTAAATAATTACAAAATTATGATAATGATATTGTTGGTATTAAAAGAAAAGGTTAGGGACAAGGTCGGGAAGTGAATATTTTACACACATCCCCACTTTTATATATTAGTGATTGTAGATAAAATGTGGTGTAGTCAAAACTAAACTGTAACATCCCACAAAAATTTAACAAGAAATTAAACAAAATGATAATATTTTGATAACGATAATGATAACGATAAGGAATTACTTGAATTTTCAAGGTTATACGATTAGATTATGATTCAATTGAACACCAAGAAGTAGAATGTGACAAAGTAATCGTATTTGGATCATTGTAAGAATGTTATGTACATAAATGTTATGCATACTACTCGTTCATATACATATGTTACTAATATATATATAATGAAATTGAAATGGATAGTATTTTCACTTGACACAAAGCTAATTAAATTGTCATTCTTTGAACAATACTCTTAAGTAATAAAAATGAAAATGAGGAACTTTTACAAAATTAATTTCATATTGAGTATGGAAACTAAGAAACCATGGAAAATAGGGGATACGAAATTTATACAACTCTAGAATTACCCTACACCCATATCCTTGGTTAATAGGGTGTGGATGATATATTCATTTATTAGAATGATTATTTTCCACGTTCATTCTCCACCGCATATTCTTGGAAAAATTATTTTTCACATTACCTCATCACTATTCACTAAATCTACTCTCAAAAATCTATTATAAAAGACTCAAATGAAGCGATATTACAACAAATGATAAATTTTATATGATTTACCATTTAACCCTAATATTAATTTTTAACTACTTTTCGTTCTAAAAAATAATTAAAAGAATTTTTTATTTTTATTCTAAATCATTATCATTAAATATTATTACTATCATATCCCCTCAACTTAAACTTTTACTAATATATATGTTCCCAAAAAAAATAATAATAAACGAAGTAATGTATTAAACATATAGCCTTATGTTTTATAATGTATGGTTTATCGTATTTAATTAAAGTAAAAGTTTTGAAACTGATTTAATTGTACTTTATTATTATATCATCAATCTCACGTGTTGGCACTTAATCGAAATAAGAAGAAGTCTCAATAACTCAATACTTAAAATTTGTCTATCAGCTGTTATAATTTTAAATAAATATTAAATCTTTAAAGATAGCTTAAAAACTAATAGAATATGTATAACAAACATTAATGGATAACAAATAACATATTATATATATAATAATATATATATATATTTTATATATTATTATAAAATAAAATAAAATGATAGCAAAATGTAACAAATAGATAATTATTATTTTTTTCTAAAAACATAATGAATAAATATTATTATTATCTATATATACATATATATAAAGCAGAGTTTGTCTGACTAAATTGATTGTCGGGCATAATTAGAAATAATTTTCCCGCTCATTGTCTAGCTTTTTAAAAAACTAATTTGCTGATTTCATTATTCTATTATTATTATTATTATTATTATTATTATTATTATTATTATTATTATTATTATACTTTTCTATTACTACAAGAAAATGGGTCTTTCACCCACACATAAAATAGCCGCACATACTAGGTGTAGATATTTAGGCACACATAATTTTAATATGTATGGTTAATTTAATAAATATACTTGATTTGTTACTTGACGTTTATTATGTGTAAGTAAATATTTTTAGCTATATTTAAATTTGGCGGGAGAAAAAGTCGTATTTTTAGAAATTGGCGAGAGTGTATACTAATTTAATAAAATTGATGTGCCATTTAATATTACTTACATTACCCACACATAATCAAATATGATATTATGTGTGGGTAATTCTCCAAACTTTATATACACTAATAGATTATTTGACTCCAATGTGGCGCCTAATCACCGTCACTTATAGGATAATTGTAAAATAAAATTTACATTACCCACACTTAATTATAAATTATATTTATGTGTGGGTAATTCTTCAAACTTTATGTACATGTAGTTCTTACACGGTTATGTGGCGTACAATCACTATAACTTATAGGATAGTTGTAAAATCATATCTACATTACCCACACATAATTATGAATATTTTTTATGTGTGGGTAATTCTGAAAGTATTGTGTATATTGGTAGAGGCACACCTACACTCAACAATTCTCAAAAACACAACATACAAAAATGCATATTTAACTCAAGAAAAGAACTCTCTTTTTCTTATTCAATGCAACCAAGAACGCTGTAATACATGAAATGAGATATAAATAGTCTTCTCACATGGGTTGTCTGCTCTTAATGGGCGGGCCCATAAGAAATGTTTGGAACAAAACAAAACTAAATACGTAAAGCAAAGAACGGACTAAAAAAAAGGCAACATAATATTGGGGAAAAATGATATTAGCAGTAGCAAAACGATTGATTCAGTTCGTCTCGTCGAGTTGCCCCTAAAGTTGGTGTTATTGCTCAAAAACGGACCATGTATGCAAAAGTTACAACCAATTATTTAAACAATGACAATCATATTCTTTCATATTTGAAAAAAATCATTGAAAATCATATGAGCTATTATTTTTCAGAACAAAATATAAAAAATTATATAGAATCCTTTTTTAAAAACTTATATAGGTCCTTAGGGAAAAAAAGGTAAGAGAATAAAAAAAATTTAAAAAACTTATAATAGAAATTTACCAATTACTTACATAAATTCAATGTGGCGCACAGTCATCACAATTTAGGGGTAGTTGCAAAACCAGACTTACATTATTTATACATAATTATAAATAAATGTAATTTATGTGTAAATAACTTTTTATAATAATAACTTATATACACAAAAATTAATTTACGGAGTGGATGAATGAGGTGGCTCTAATTTGGCGAAAAGTCAACACAAATTAATCAAACCTCGCCCAAAAACCACGCCTCCAACCCAATCCCTCCCATATAAATTTTTGACGTCTGATTCTCCAGAACCCTTCCCTTTCCCACGATCGGTAAAAAAAGTAACGCGAAAGCTGTCACTTCTGAGGAATTGGGAATACAACGTGAGACAAAACCTTCTAATGGGGTGGACGTCTGGTAGCTCTGCGTCTCGTCATCGTCTCGCCGGTTGGGAGTCACTCGTGCAGTGCAGCAGCTAGGTAAGCTAACCTTAATTCCTAAATTGCGAATTCCCAATTGGGGTTTGGAGATTTCTTACATTCTCCAGATTTACTTGTTCATTTTGTGCTTTTTTGAATTATTCTATTTATTCTACCTAGTGGACAGCGCGAGATTACGATGGTTGTGTATATTTTTTTGCAAAACTCTACTTTATGCATGTTGGCCTCAGCTTCCAAATAGACACACAGAGGCGTAGCACAATAGATATAAAGAGAACATGTAAAATATGATTGGAAAAAGAATGAGGAAAAAAAAACTACATGAAATTGAGAACTTCTAAATAAGATTGGCACAACTACCATGTTGTTGTATTGCTCCATTGTCTCTTGATTATCTTGTGTCCCTTATATGTTAATAATAATTTGGTAAAGAGCTTCTTTAGTTAATGTTTTTGGTCTTTGCAACAATTAGATGAGATATATGTAATATTCAACAATAAAAGACAATTAAATGTGTTGTCTGAATTATCTTGTTAGTCATAACACAAGGATAAGCAGGGCAGTTACTTAACGTTGGTTTTGAGGTAGAATCTGTAGAATTTACGTGCTGGTTTTGATTGAAGAATGTTGCAATAGAAATAACTTGAGGTTAGTCATTATTTAGATTGTGATCATTTTAGGTAATTTCTTTTTCGATGAAAAAGGTAATTAGTTATTCTTAATAGAGTGAAATTAAGATTTTGGATTACTGCGTTTTCACAGGTTGCGAGCCTTTTAACCGTCATCCAATTGATGTAAGAGTTACGTTTGAATAAATACTTTCGAGTAAAAACTTTCTGCTAAAATGGATTTAAAATCTGAAAAGAACAAGTCCTTAATTAAATTCGTGCAATGGATTTCATCTATCAAAACACTATTGAACCTTGAAGTTGTGAAGTGTTACTACGCAAATTCCAATTACTTACCAAAGATAAAATGATTTGCCTTTTGGTGTTTTTTGAGCTTGAAGTGCATTGTAATTGCGGAGATTCCAATTTATGCCAATATTTTTAGCAGTTGATATTCCTTTGTCCAGATTTGAAGGGGACGTTTCATGTACTTAGCTTACTGCAATTCCGTTGTAGATATAGATGACTAGGCAGAACATCAAATTCCCCTACCTTCATAATGGGAATAATGAGACATTGATTTCTTGTTTCTAGGAACAACTTGGGGATAAGCAGAAAATGATTTGTTATTTCTAGGAGTAGCTTGAAAAGTGTTTAACATATATATCATTAGCTTGCCTTTTCTTAGCCGATCTGTTTTTTTTAATCCTTTTCTTTCTTTCTTTTTTTCCCTGGAAGGCCATGCATTCTGAATACGCAATGGAAGCTGCTGACTTTAATACTTGCAGTGATCCTGTGAAAGTTGAGAAGCATATTCTAATTGGCAAGAAGATTTCTAAATCATCTACACCATCTAAACTGAATTTTTGATTGATTTTCATTTTCTGTTCTCCGTTCTTCAGGGAGTTTTTATACTGCATATGAATGCATTGTCAGGTACAAACAAGGGTTTTAAAGACAAGCTAAAAGAGCATTTGACAGTCATGTTGTTTTATTTTATTTATTTATATTTTGGTTATTATTATACTCAGGTATTTCTTTGTAAATATCGTTATACAAATTGAGACTTCCACGATCCGTGCATTTTTTTTAATCTTATATAAGAGTATATCAATTCTTCTGGTGCATAGTCATTACGTTGTATATCTTTAAATCTTATATGATATTTTGTAATCATTATTATATTATTATTGTTATTATGATGCTCCAATTTATTGTAATTTTACAAGCTTTTCATACACATAATAATTTATAGATGTAAATAAAAAAAGGGAAAAAAGCAAATTATTACCCACACATGTGTAAATTATTAACTACATTTAATTTCTTTTACCCTCACATAAATCTACTTTTACCGACATATAAATCTACTTTTACTACATAATAATTCTAGTTTTACCTACACATAATCTTATTTTTACCCACATATAATAAATTGCACATCGTCTTCCAAGTCATGTTACACGTCATCATCCACGTCATGCCAAATCAGAAACTACGTCAGCGTCCACGTCATTATATACATCAACATTACATATGCGGGAGTCACATTACCCACACATATTATAATATTTACTTACACATTTATATGTAGGTAAAAGTATAAGATTTACCTACACATAAACCTATGTGTAAGTAAAAATTTTTCTCTACGGATCGATAGCCATTATGTGTGGGTAAACTTTTTTATCCACATATAATCATATATTTACCCACACTTACATGTGTGGGTAAAACCTTCGTTTTCTTGTAGTCTACAATATAATATTATTATACTTTTTTTTATTGTTATAATAATTTTCCTTTTAATTATTTAATTTAATATTTTTATTTTGAAACTCTATCTACATGTTAATTTAATATTTTTATTTAGAAACTCTATCTACATATTACATTTTAGTTAGATATATCTCATATTTACCTAATGGATTTCAATTTTACTATGTCCAATTGTATAATTTCATGATTTTATATTCTCCTACTGTATTGCAATTTACTTTCTGAGCATAATATGTCTATGAAATGCACGAGTGTGAAGGATAGTAGTCCGTAAATACACATATGTAAAACTAATATAGATTATGTTATCGGATTTTATTGTCTTTGAAGGAAATAAAAAATAAGAATTAATAAAAAAAATATTGGTTCAATAATTATACTTTTCCTTATTGTATTTTTCTTTTTAATCATTTAATTTAATATTTTTATTTTGAAACTCTATCTACATATTACATTTTGGTTAGATATATCTCACATTTGCCTAATAAGTTTGAATTACATGAAAATAGATAATATATCAATCTTGATTTCAATACTACTATTATACTTTGCCTTATTATTATACTTTTCCTTTTAATCATTTAATTCAATATTTTTATTTTGAAACTGTATCTACATATTACATTTTGGTTAGATATATCTCATATTTGACTAATGGATTTTAATTTTACTTTATTCGATTATATAATTTCATTATTTTATGTTCTCCTATTCCATTTTATTTTATTTTGTGAGCATAATATGTCTGTGAAACGCATGTATGTGAAACATAGTATGTCTGTAAAATGCACGAGTGTAAAACTAATATAGATTATGCTATCAAGTTTTATTGTCTTTAAGGGAAATAAAAAAAAGAATTAATAAAAAAAATTATTGGTTCAATTATTATACTTTTCGTTATTGTTATATTTTTCCTTTTAATCATTTAATTTAATATTTTTACGTTGAGACTCTATCTACATATTATATTTTGGTTAGATACATCATATATTTGACTCATGGATTTGAATTACATGAAAATAGATAATATATCAATATAATTTTCCATCTTATTGTTATATTTTTTTTATTATACTTTTCTTTTTAATCAGTTAATTTAATATTTTTATTTTGGAATTCTATCTACGTATTATATTTTGATTAGATATGTCTCATATTTGCCTAATGGATTTCAATTTTATTTTGTTCGATTGTATAATTTCATGATTTTATATTCTCTTACTCCATTGTATTTTACTTTGTCACTATAATATTTTACTATAATAGGATGCATATTAATTCCATGCATGTTGTATTTTTTAGTTTCTTTATAATATTAAATATGACAAACAAAATTATGTTATATTTTATATATGAAATTCCTTTAAAGCTCTACCCGTGCAATGCATGAGTGGAAATCTAGTTATTATAATTATAAAACAAAATAAAAAATAAAAGAAGCATATAAAAGTATGATAGTGGTTTTGGGGGGAAAATTTGCATATAACTACAATCATACTTTGATATATACTAGTATAACACCCGTGCGATGTACGGGTAGAAAAAAAAGTCTGAAATTTAACTATGTGAAAGTTTTTTAACAAATTTAAAATAATTAAAGATATTCTAAAAATATAAAAACACAAGTTATGTACTAATAGAGGAAATAGTATCAATGGTAGTACCAATCTAATATATTTAAATTGAAAAGACAGTCCATATTCATTCTACGATTAACATGATAATCAACGTTCCATATGCAATCTTCTTTCTCCATGTACATATGTCTCAATGGAAGAGATCTATTCTCAATATTCAATATATTCTTACTCACAAATTCATCTAAGAATTTATAAAATAATGGATATTAAGATATCAAAGTATAATCATGTGGGAGTAAAATTTGATTCCATGAAAAACAAATCTATACTTTCTCATGATGTATGACCTTATGTTAAAACAGAATTCGTTTAGATAATATGTTAAAATTCATTGCAGGATATGAATAGGACTATGTTATTCAATAGAGGAACATTATTAAAGTAAATTAAATACTTTCCATTACAATTATTTGGTCCTATTTTTCTTTTTGAGATGTACCAAATATATTGTTTTTTTCCATATTGAAATATTTAATTTGCGTTACTTTATAAATCTAGCTAATTTAATATTTTAATTATCACTATTAATTTTGAATTTTACTCATTAAATAGGGACAAATTAGGAACATGAATCACAAAATGTGCTTTTCTAACAAATAATTTTTAATCCTTGTGAAAAAACAAATAAGATCAAATAATCGAGATAGGAAGAGTATGTACAAATTAATTGACGGTCCTATTCCTCAACATGTACACCTTAGGTGCCATTAATGATAAAATATTGATATAATTAATATTTAATACTGTTAATTAATTAATAATTATTAATATTAATTTTTACGTAATAATATTATTAGTAAAATATTGTATTCACAAAAAAGATCAACTTGTGAATAAAGAATCTTTGAATTTCTGTATATATATAATTCGACAGAAATATGTCCCAAATTAAAAAAAAAATGAGGCAGATGAAATTTCACCATTTGACGCCAAATTTTCGTAACTTTTAAACATTTTTTGCTTTATCAAACTCAAAAAGAGATAAAAAATATTAAGAGATGAGATATAAATCAATGGTAAGTATCTATCTACATGACAGTAAAAGAAAATGAGACCTTCAAAATATTATTTACTTGGATTTGTACCTGGACGACTTAATGTTGGAAACGAAAGAAAACACATTTTATTAAATTGGGAGTGTTTGATATATAAAGATAAATTAAATAAACGTTAAGATGGAGACTGGAGATATAATTGAGAAAGAGAATAAAAGAAAGAGAGAGGTAAAATTGTGTTGGCAAGGAAAAAAAAAAAATTTAAAAAATGACATCATTAGTGACATCAACAGTTTAGATGGGAAAATCGGGTTAAACTTCTTTTGATTTATATAATAATAATAATAATAATAATAATAATAAGATAAGATTTTTTTGCCAGCTTAATTAGATTTAAGGTTATCTATCCTACGTTGGGCCGAACACGTTTTTAATATAGGGTTCCTTACTCACAAACAGCTGGAAGGTTGAATATGCTGCCTTGGTTTATAGATGCACGTCTATTCGATTTCTACTGCTTGTCTGCTTCGGTATTATACGGGTCTTTATTGGAATGTGTTGAACCTTTGAAATTAATCTTTGGTAATACCGCCAATGCATGTAAATTTTTATTGTCATATATATATATATATATTCCAACTTGGTGTCGTTTAACATTCACTACTAGCAAAATCAGAGAATCCCTATATTGGTATCCTGCTAATTTGCCCTTCGTTCAACTGTTGGAAATCGCTGTTTTTGCTTTTTGAGTGCTATCAACAAAAATCGAATGGACTGGCAGTTGCGTGTTTGAAAGTGGGTGGTACGAGTGATTTTTTTTTTTTTTTTTTTGCGTATCCTAGAGTTTGTTTTTTTGGATAGAGAGGTTGGTACATCAAATAAAAGCCTTGTAGAATTCAATTTGCCTTTTACACATCTATTGACTTTATTAAAATTTGGGCTAAAAGATTGTGCGGAGAAATTAAAATTTTTGATAAATTCGTATTTTTTATTTTGGCTAAATTCGTATTCTGATTCAATTCCTGAAGGGTAACCCAAAACCAATATATTGGATTGGAAGATCAGCCAAAACCAGTCATAGTCATTTCTGGATCTTCAGGTTTTCTTAGTGATTTTTACTGCCCAGAAATGGCATTTACTGATGTGAGTACAAGGGGCAGGAGGAATTCTTCGAGTCTGATGGCATTTACTTTTTCAACAAAGCTTTCTGTAAGCATGGCAGTAACTGTAAGTATTTTCATGGAGAATATTTTTACCATTATTTTTCTATATTCTTCATTGAATGACAGTTTTTTTTTTTTCTTTTCTTTGAAACAGGCCTCATGGGCAGTAGACAGTGATATTGCCTGAAGATACCCCAAAGTATATGGACGTCCAGGGTGAAAGAAATGACGGTGGCCCTATTGTTAGCGGTTCACATCAACTTTATCTAAATTTCCCAATTAAGAGCACTTTTACTAAGGAGGATGTTTCAAATTACTTCTAGTAAGGCATCAAAATTTCTAAATTTTTTTTAACTTTTTATCTTTATCCATTGTATATCTTTTTGCATCCTAGGGGGATTGGTGAGTATAAGTAGGCCTTGTTTGATTCTCTTTAAATTTTCTCTTTATAAATTCACCTACCATGATTTGACTGTTGATTTGACAACTACTCAACAATCACCATACATTTTAAACTTCAATTAAATCTTCACCACTCATTTCAACTATTTATAAATTAACTTTATAAAGTAAAAATTTAAAGAGCTTCAAACAAGCTAGTCTTCCAAGCAAGTTTCATTAAAGAGGTCACCGGGGGAGGTGGGGAAGAGCGTGATAAGTATTTTTCTTCCTAAAATGCCACGCAGAACCTTTCTTTGGTAATATATGGATATGCAGCTTAAAAATGATTGTTGTTCCATTTGGGGATTGTTGAATTAAGGATTTTGCTATGCTATGACAGATGAACTCTATTAGATCGGAAGAGCAATTTTTCATCCGTGTTATAAGTACAATTACTCAATCAATGTGTTTCTATCATATTAAAGTTAGTATCGTTTTATTTTCATGGTATTGAAGCAACAATTAATCAGTGCCTTTATATCATACTAAAGATAGTATCAGTTTGGAGTAGGCAAGAAGTAAATTACTGAATCAATGCCTTTCTATTATACCAAAGATAGTATTGTTTTATTTATACGGTATTGAAGCAACAGAAAAAATGGGCAGATGTTTCAACAGATTTCTACTCATTCGGGTCATTTTTCGATCTATCTGCCGAGATGAATGTTTGCATTGCTGTCGTAGGTCACCAAGAGTTTAGAGAGACGGATGATGCTCTCAGGCTTCATCACATTGCACACAGCGCTCTCGATGTCATTGATGAAAGAGTGAACATTCCAAAAAAGTCTGGCTCAACACTCAGTGAAGATCATTTCTTGGTTTGCTCTATCCAATTGAAAACTATAAAGTGTATGGTTATCTGACATTTCTTGGTTTCCATACTGCTTATGTCGATGCAGTTTCAAATCCCTGTCATGTTCTAGACAATAAAATTACTTTCCAAATGTTTGCTGAAAGAGTCAGCACCATTGTCAAGTCTTTTGGTTTGAGCTCTGCTGGCTAAATACTGAATAATTGTTGCTCAGAGTATTCTATTTTCCATTTGAAGCCAATCATTTTGTCTTATTTGCCTCTGACCCATGTACCTATCTATAGTTGTGACTAGATTGTAAAGCTAATGTAACTCATTTTTCGCATGTTAATTGGTTGAATATTTGTGAACTACTCATTTCATTCTGATAACTTTATGTACTGTTAGTGGGTGAGTTGCTTTGTACATGTGCTGAAGTGTTGGAATTTTTTTTTTTATAAATTTTGTCAAGGTTTTGCTGATGAAAGGATATAATCCTAGTCGTTACCTTCCGTATGGCTTTGGCTTTAAAGTGAAATAGGTTTCTTGCTGCTTGAATGGCATTAGCATGCTGAACTCGATCCTGTATTTTTAAGAGTATTATTATTCCATAATATTTGGTAATCCATTTTTCTTTCTTAATATATTGCTTGTTGCAGTTTTTCTATACAAGAGGCATTTATGGTAGTTGGAAATCGTTTGAAGTGAAATTCTTTCTTCTGGAGTTGTTAGTTTGTATAATCACCTCTTCTAAGATATTGGAGGGTAAGTTTCAGAATTATTTGTAATTTTTAGTTCTACAGTTTCGTTAAGCAGTCATTTTTCCTTCTAGCTCGAAATTTATTTATTTTTATCTTTCTATATGCATTCTTCCTTTACAAGGGGATTTTCCTGGATAGTAAACCAGAGAGTAGAACAGTACACTCACTACTAGAGTGAAATTTAAGTAATGGATGGTAATAGGTCTAAATTAGGTTGATACTTATGAATTGCATAGGGTTCGAGAAAGGATGGTTAGGATTTATAAAAATTTCTCATCTATAAATGACTATTAGTTTTTAACGAAATCTATGGAACATCTTCGTATCCTTCAATATACAGCACCTTGCAAGTTCCCTTCAGATTTTATGCATTTCGCTTCACTTTTCAATTTCTTTATTATTTTTTTTTTTAATTCGGAGGATTCTTGAATTGACAAAAGTTATCTGAATAGTTCCAATTAAAGCAATTTTTAAGTGAGATGAAGAAGCTATATCATTATTTTAACTTTTTTAATTATTGGAATGAGTTTTCTCTCGCTGTGGCAGTCGATGTTATATAATGATCTTAAAACAATGTTTGTGTTAGTTGTGAAGTGTTGTTATGGTGATGATGCATAGATGTATGAAAAAGGGACGAAGTAACTAAGTGGTTGTTTGAAGCTATTTATTCAAATTGAATTATAATGAGAAATTTTAATGAAGTGAAATGAGTGGTGTAAATTTAATAAAAGTTTGAAATTTTGGTAATAAATGAGCAGTTGTCAAATCAGTGGTCAAATCAGTGATAAATGAGATTATCATGTGTTTTCATAAAGAGGATCAAATACTCTCTAATATATTTAAGAGTACTTATTTTATACGCATGTTGATTCCAATGTTTAAATCTTTGGTCTAAATATGTAATTCAACACTTCTTTTTTTTTTTTTTTTTTGGTCAAAATATGCAAGCAAGAAAATTATGAGTGTGATTGAGAAGGGCTGATTTTATTGGGTAATTGGTTGAAGTTCATACTATCCATTGTGTATTAGTAGAGGTTCCGACGATTTCTATACATTTAATGCATGGGACGAGATTTAAGAGTAACCTTATCATATGATATATAGTTCTAATATGTGCTGTGGATGAGTGTATTTCTCCGGCCATCAAAATAGGATCACCTATATGTAACAAACAAGACAGGTTTTTACTTATGAACAATTCTATGTTATAATTTCTAGGGTGATAAGTCGATTAAAATTGAAAATGCTTATTTGTGATAATGAGGGTAAACCAATGAATTTAACGATAAATATCGTGTAGAACGAAGTATTTCAAAATTTGTAATGATGAACGTTATTTTTTACTTTTTCTTTTTTTTTGACTTTGTTTTCCAACTTCTATTGCTTTGGCAATGGCGAAGCAAAGTTGGAGGATACTCACTTCTCCAAATTCTTTGGTGGCAGAAATATTAAGGATTAAATATCATAGGTTTAATTCCTTTTAGGACGTGGAGACTAAACCGGGTTGTTCCTACATGTGGCACATTTTATGGGAACGTGAACCTTTACAAATAGGCATACACTGGAGAATTGGCAATGGGCGCAATACCCTTGTTTTCTCGAGTCCATAGCTTTCTCGGCCTTTTTCATATAGGTCGATCACTTCTCAGTGGGAAGACCATATGATGAGGGTTGCGGATATTATGCATGAATATGGCGATTCGAATGTTGATTTTATTTCACAAGGTTTCATGTAATTGATAGTAAGATTATTTTATCAATGCCAAAAGGGAACCCGACAGTTGAAGACACGGTTATGTGGCATTTTAATACAAATGGGATTTATTCAGTGAAGTCGGGTTATTATCTTGAGCTCCATATGAGGCGTGACACATACTCGTCAGAGGTGAGTGAGATGGCGGGTTGGTGAAAGATTTTATGGGGGGTGCATGTGCTAGCGAAAATAAAAATTTTTGTAAGGAAGATATTCATGAATATCTTTCCCATAAAAGAGCAGCTGTAGGGGAGGCACGTTGGGGATGATCCTGTATGTCCTAGGTGTAGAGAGGAGCGTGAGAATGCTTTCCATGCTGTTCTTGGGTGCAAATTCATTCATAGAAGTTGGATGGATAGCAGGTTTAGACAACTGGTCGAAGGCTTCATTGGCGACCAGCTAGCTGAATTTATCCTCCCAGCTAGCAAGGGTCTTAGTTGAACTGACTTGGAGTGGCTGGTGGTTGGTATGTGGAGAAGCTGGTTTATACGGAATTCCTTTATGTTTGAAAGTAAATCTAGTGATGTCATTAATTTGGTGTTTAGGGGGGGGAGCTTACGAATCTATCCAGGAGTATTAGGGAGTGCATGGTAGGCGGATGGAAAGAGAGGTTGATGAACGGTTGAGAGAGAGAATGGAGAAATGGGTACCACCAGAAAGGGAATGGATTAAAGTGAATACGGTGCTTCTGCGAAATTGGGAGGGCAACAGATTGGGATTGGAGTAGTGTGTCGTGATCATGAAGAAAGAATGCTAGTAGCTAAGGCAACTATAGTGGTGGGGGGATTGGTGCCTCATGCGAGTGAATGTTGGGCATTATTGATTGGGGTGCAAACAGCTTTGGAGCATGGGTTTGAGCAGGTGATTATGGAGTCTAATGCAAGCAATGTCATACGTCTTGTGATGAGAATCATGGCGGCCACGTGGTTTCTCATCATCTTGTTTCTGAGCCAGAGCCTCGGTCCCCTGAAGGTTCTCTAATGGAGCGCGTTTCATTCTTGTCTCAAGAGTTTGTGGCATGTCAGTTTCGAGCCATTAGGAGGAGTGCAAATGAGGTAGCTCATATTTTAGCTTTTAAGGCTAGAGTAGGTTTCTGGGATCATTGTTGGATGGATGATCCTCCATCTTTCCTTGTAAACGCTTTATCTTCTGATTGTTTGAATGAATGAAGTTATTGATTGACTCCCAAAAAAAAAAAAAAAATTGCTTCCCGTGCATTGCACGGGTAGAAAACTAGTTATTAAAACATGTGGTGTGAATATAATTCTCCTATAATAAAAACTAGATTTTCTCCCGTGAGTTACATGGGAAATCACTTAATGTTATGTAATAATAAAACTATTATAAATTTTGAATACATAAACTAAACCCAATAATAATAATACGTTAAACTATTCTTGTCCAAATGTTTCGTTGGGATATATATTTTATGAATGATGAACTTTTTTATGCTGATATGTCAAACTATTCGTGTCAATCCAACACTTTATACATTAAAAGAATCGTCTAAAAATATTAACAATATACGAGTAATAAAAAATACGTATGATAAAGTAAATTTCACATATAATCTGCAACTTTACACTCCCTAGCAATTAAGTCTCTTATTCTATTTTTTTTTTCAATATCATAGGACCAATAGTTCATAAATTCTCATATGAGGTTTTTCAGTATTATTTTTGTCCAAAAATATCACTAAATCTCATTAGAATGATCCCCACAAAATAATAATAATAATAATAATAACGATATTTATACATTACCCTTTAAGTAGTAGTAATAAATAAAATTCAAAAAATAATTAAAAATGAAAAATAAAATAATTTATTTACCACTTTACACCTATCTAACTACCCGTCCCACCCCCAAATTGAGAACGGAGTTGGAGAAATACTCTAATTTTGCTATTCCAACACAAAACAGAAGTTTATAATCTCTTCCAATCTCATAGAGAGTCAAACAATTTAATTAAATCACTCAATAGAGATCACGGTAGAGAAATTTTATAATATTTTTATGTAACATGTTACATATTCTATACTCAATCAAGAAGTCGATTCTTTTTCAATAATCTAGTACTAATTAAAATCCATATCCAAAAGCCTCGTTGACGAATAAGAAACAAAATCCAAAATAAAGTATTAATTAATTTCGCTAACAAAATTAGCAGTAAAATGAAAAGAAAATTAATAACTAATATAGATGTAAAAATACTCATTTAAATGCTTGGAGTAGTTCAAAAAATGTCCATCAAATCAAAATACATAAATTAATAATTATTCAAAGACTTGTAAATTTATAATAGTGCCTTTTAGTTATCCATTGTTTCTATATTAAGAATATCTTATATCAAGGATCTTTGTATAACTTTTTTCTAATTAAACGTTGTTGGGTGTTTTTTACTCCAGACTTCAACCACCAAAAATGTTATTAATAAAAAGAGGCCCATAATCTATTAATTGAATTTATAAACACCTTAATCTTAGAATAAAAAAATATCCTCATTAAAATAAAAACAATTTTTTCTCGGTAAAGATAAAAAATTGTGATGGATGAATCACAAATTTAGGAAGGAAAACTTGTTTACACTACTTTTGATTTAGATATATATATATAGATATATATATAGATATATAGATATTGATTGTATTTCACAATCAAATCTTATAAATTATCCATTGTTAATCCCAAAAATTATCTCCCACTAGATGTCTCGCTATACGCACACATGGCAGAAGTTTATTGGATGAGAGTTCATACAATTGTTTTAATAATCTCTTATCATATATATGTATAGAGGGATAATCCCACTATATATCTAATGGAAGATCATTACTATTGTTAGGGGCATAAAACTAGGTTTATTATAGAAGTTTATTTCACAAATCGTCCCCAACCTTTCAGTTTAGTCTCTATTTCATCTCCAGCCTTTGTTTTGTCACACCACAGCCCCCAACCTTTGATAAATATGTACAAACCGTCCCTTTTTATACTATTCCACCAAAATTTTAACAAAATGACGATTATACCCCCTAAAATCTTTTAAATTTTTTTTAAAAAAAGTTTGAAAATAATAAAAATCTTAAAAACCACCCCACCCATGTCTCCCTCCCTCCCTCCTTCGGACGGAAGTTCGGCCGCCGGCAGGAGTTGCTGCTCTAGCAACACAAATGCTGCCGGAAATGGCAGCATTTGCTGCCAAAATAGGGGGGAGTCCCCCCCATTTCACTGTTGTGCTGCCGGAGTAGCACAAATGGAGGAAATGACAGCGAAATGGGGGGATTCTCCCCCCCCCCCCAAATTTATAATATAGATGTAAAAATACTCATTTAAATGCTTGGAGTAGTTCAAAAAATGTCCATCAAATCAAAATACATAAATTAATAATTATTCAAAGACTTGTAAATTTATAATAGTGCCTTTTAGTTATCCATTGTTTCTATATTAAGAATATCTTATATCAAGGATCTTTGTATAACTTTTTTCTAATTAAACGTTGTTGGGTGTTTTTTACTCCAGACTTCAACCACCAAAAATGTTATTAATAAAAAGAGGCCCATAATCTATTAATTGAATTTATAAACACCTTAATCTTAGAATAAAAAAATATCCTCATTAAAATAAAAACAATTTTTTCTCGGTAAAGATAAAAAATTGTGATGGATGAATCACAAATTTAGGAAGGAAAACTTGTTTACACTACTTTTGATTTAGATATATATATAGATATATAGATATTGATTGTATTTCACAATCAAATCTTATAAATTATCCATTGTTAATCCCAAAAATTATCTCCCACTAGATGTCTCGCTATACGCACACATGGCAGAAGTTTATTGGATGAGAGTTCATACAATTGTTTTAATAATCTCTTATCATATATATGTATAGAGGGATAATCCCACTATATATCTAATGGAAGATCATTACTATTGTTAGGGGCATAAAACTAGGTTTATTATAG
>CAVNYN010274854.1:0-17740 GCA_963692815.1 Nyctanthes arbor-tristis
CCACTCCTTCTCTCATTCCCGCATCACGTGCCATCCGAATACCAGTACCAGTTCGTTCTACCCCCACACGACAATAGACCCCCCCCCCCCCCCCCACAATTCGCTCCATGGCTGTCGAAAGCTTCCACTCACTACAAGAAAATGTGCGATTGACATCGGAAATTTCCATCGCTAAACGGGCCAATATGTGGTTAATGGACTGTTAGTAACAGAACGTTTTGATACTAAATTCCTTTCTAAATCCATAGTGGCTAATTTAGCCACAGATTTAGTTTTCCGTTACCAAATTAGTAACAGAGAAAGTCGTTACTAAATTACCAATGAATAAAAGCGTTACTAATTAACAACAAACTTTTGTTACTAATTCCGTTACTAATCGTGGACTAGAATTTTGAAAGAAAATAATTCCCCTTATCGCTCCTATGAGGATTCGAACTCTAGTCGTGGTAATTGGCGAGTAAAGTCTCAACCACCAAGCTACTATATATCTTTGTTAATATGTTGCCCTATAACTTATATAAAGTACGTTCTCGTAATTTTCCCCAACTATATTCGTTATGAAATTATTAGTAATCCGTTACTGAAAGTAATAAAGTGTTTCCGTTACTATTTAGTAACAGATTGGTAATGAAAACTAGCAACAGAAGTGATTCTGTTACTAATTCTGTAACTATACGCGTTCTGTTACTAATACGTTACTATTATGTTGCTAATAGTAGTAAATTTTTTCACTTACTATTTAATAACGAAAAAGTAGCAACAAAACGATTCCGTTACTAATTTAGTGGCAATTCGCGTTCCGTTACTATTCTGTTACTAATAGTAACAGAATTGGCTCTGTTACTAAAATTCTGTTGCTAATCTTGCATTTTCTAGCAGTGACTTCCTCTTCCTCTTCTTGATGCTTCCGGATTTTCTACTTTGGGGACTTCGTTTTGTAGTTTTGGAACTTAGAAAATTTTAGAGAAATTTTCCTTGTGTTTTCTTTGTTGTTTTTTCTTCTCGTTTCTCCTTGTAAAATGAATGAATGAGGGTATTTATAGATCACTATTTAAATAATTAATTTTTATTTAATTTATTTTAGAAAAATCTAATAGGCTTTAGAGTGGGCGTTTAAACAGAGTGGGCCTTTAACCAAGATTTTTAATTATACTGTAATTAGATTTTTAGTTTTATACAAGATTTTCAATGTAAAATAAGTAGTTTCGAAGTTTAACTAGAGATCTATTCTGTGGCAAATTATTATATTGTAATAGAGTGATTCTGTAGATTAAGTTATATATTTTTCTCAGAAGTTATAAAATAGTAATGTTTATTTGTAAGTTATTCTATTGATAATAGCAACAGACGAACTCTGTAAAAATACACTGGACTAGCTCATGAATGTTACTAGCTAGCTAACAAATGCGACCGTATTGGTAGATTCATGTTTATTTTTCACAACTCGCCAAAAGACTCGGTATGCTGCTAAGTTGTCATAATTCCGTTAAGAACTAGCAACCGAAATTATCCCTTGGGCCTTCTTCGGATGTTTAAAGTGAAGTTATATGTGTGTAATAGATTTCAGTAGCTAGGAAGTCTTTGTGTGTGTGCAGAAAACAAGTATATGTAAACACAAAATTTCAGTAACCAAAGAGGAACTTAGATTTATTTATTCTTTTGTATATCACATAGACACATACATTAATTTATTGTACCTTAGAACAGCACTCATCTTAGGAACTTTGAGCACCATAAACTTTGATCCTATACATATGTATGTATTCAGGTTCATGTCCTCGATGTGAAGTTATTTGTTTCCTAGCAGCCATATGAAGGCCTCTAGACCGGGAGAGGATAGTTTAACAATGTTTATTAGCCAATAGGGAAAGAAAAGGAGAAGCAAACTTTGTTTGATGGACCTCTTTTTTCCCGAAATTGGAGTTTTATTGTGGTTGTACTTGTAACTAAACATGGATAGGCTTTCATAGGATAAGCATTTGTAAGTTGATAACCCTATAGATCGATATTTGAAAGGTCATCCAAAAACCAATAGGTAGATATTGTTCAAAGAGGAGATGGAGGTGGCGGACCAAGGGGAGGAGGGGGAGTGGTTGTTGGTGGAGGTGGTGGTAGAGATCCCAGTGCAGGGGGAGGCGGAGTTGTCACTGGAGGTGGAGGCGGTGATCGCGGTGGAGGTGGAGAGGGTGGTGGTGGGGAAGGAGATGGAGGAGATGGTGGAGGCGGAGATGGACAGAATGGTGGAAATACCGGGAATCCAGGTGGAAAAGTGACTGGTATGCATGGAAAAGGGAATGGTATGATGGTAGCATTAGCACACATAAGGAATGCCGACCAAAGAACAAGGAGAGCAAAGTGATGTTCTTTGTAGCTCCCCATGGCTAAAAAAATCGAAACAAGGCTCCTTGATTTAATCTTCAGTTCAAGTTCTTTGAACTTATTCTTTAACAAAAGTGATTTTTGTATGGTCTATTTATATACACCATTGATCGTTCTTCATTGTTAAATTGGTCCACCATTCTACAGTAGAATAAATAGTTTTTCTACTCGTTATTCACTTGGTATGGCAATACCTAGATTATAGGGTTCTTCTTCTTCTTCTTTGTGCGTGTGTGTGTGTGTGTGTGTTGTGGGTGTGTATAGACTTTAGTGAGTTCAATTATGTATAGCAAAAAACATGTAAGGGAAGAAGAACAAATTTGGGTTATGTGACTGTGTTCTAGTTGAAAACTGTACATACGTATCCCATTCATGCTAGAACAAATTTTGGTTATGTGACTGTTTTCCTCTTGACAGGTTTTCATGGGTTTTATTCTTGTAAATTTTTTTTTTTATTTTTATTTTTTAAAGACTCATGTCTCCCGCTTTTTCTTTTGTATGATTTCTTTGATTGCAATAAATATTGTAATTTGGGTTTGGATTTTCAACGGGAGTCACATTCCCTATATATATATATATAATATATATATATATATATGTGAGGAAGTTGAATATTTTTCTTGGGTTGTCTACAATAGAGTTATCCCAAACATCTACAAAGTGGAATTAAATCGTATTTAGGCTGCTCTACCATAAATGTTCCCCAACTCTCTGTCTATACATGTTTAATTATATAGATTCCAAGTTGATTTCTGAAAACCAAAAAATAAAATTATTTTATTTTCAAGTCTCACTACAATTAAAAGGAAAAAAAAAAATCAAGGGCAACTCTCAAATCCCGGTCCCTCACCATATATATGTCTAGCAAGACCATATGTGCACACATACTAGGAGATCATTAGACAATCTACATATGAGTTGTCCCACAAACACATGGTAGTAAATCATTTTTATACCTGACCTTGGGCCCAGGGGTTATTTAAGTCTAGGTTGTTTTTTTAAGGAGATGAAACTATATGTGTAGTTCATCTTATCGGTGAAAGAAAACACAACTTCAGCAATGGGAATTAAATTGGTTAAAGATGACTTGCAAGTATGGTTGCTAATTTTACATCGTTGCAATATCTGGGATTCATTGGTAAATTAGTAACAAAACCAAAATTGGAGTTTGCAGTTGTTTTTGCAGTCAATTAGCAAAGCTTCGGTAACCTTATAATATATATATATATACAATATTTGCATGCTCTATTACTAGACATTACACGGTCTGTCTAAAAAGAGTTAACATCTCCCTTATGGAGTGGAAAAGTGTCACATAGCCTCCTATTATTGTGGGATTAGGAGGCAGGCCCGTTGATCCTCTAATTACAGGGGGCCATGTAGCACTTTTCCACCCTATAAGGGAGATGTTAGCTCTCTTTAGAAATTTTCTACATTACATTTGAATAAACCAGACATGTATTGAAATATTTGAAGGAAAACAAAGCTGTGAACAAAGGGGATAATGGCGCTAATGTGGTCTAGACCTCCCACGTTTGATTCCGGGGACTTGGGAGTTTATCATACTCATTGTAAATTTATTTTTACTTACTATAGATTTTTTTACACTATAATACTTATATTTAGACGTATTTGTACTGCTAAAATGTATATGTTTACACTGTAATACTTATATCTAGACGTATTTGTACTGCTGAACTGCATATGTTACACTTTGAATATTTTCAAAGTACACGCCTCAAGTACATATTAAAACAGATTGATATACATGGAAATTTTGAAAATGGACAAACTCAACTTATAGGGTATTTAAAATATTAGATTTTTCACCCGTACATTGCACAGATCTAAAAGTAATAATAATCGTACTAATTCTAGAGAGACATATTTATTTGGCATGAAAAGCGATATAGGATGATTGTAGGCCTTGAAATTCACCACTTGCATATAAACAACTAATTCATACTCGCCAACTAACAAATATCAGTTATTCTTATCAAATAAATATGTCTATTTAGAATTACTCTAATAACAAATGTCAATAAATTTTTATACAAAAATTTAATAAATTATTAATTAATACAGCCAGCTGAGTCATATATTAACATTATGAGATATAAATGTTCATAATCATTCTATAATATTTATATTAATTATAGAATCTGCAAATTGGAGTATTATAATTTTAAAAAATCAAATTTGATTATTGCACTGCAATAACCATATAAAAATTTCTTCAAAAATCATTAAAAATTGAAATTTACAATAAGGTTACAGATTTTTAGAAATTTATTCGTTTAGAGACGTGCTATGCATTCATTTTCGAATTATAAATATTACTATTTGCTTTTTTTAAATAAAACTCCCAATTAATTTCATGTTTGATTTGATAAGTGACAGATCCTTAATTTAAAATAGTTGGCTAAAGAAACTACCGTGAATTGATAATTGGATATGAGTTAATAAAGGAAAAAGTGAATATCATTTAATAAATTAGCGTAACAATTTTCAAAAAAAAAAAAGATAAAAAAATATAAAAAAATGAATTAAATGATATTACTAGAAATATTATAGAGCCAGAAATCTTACAGATCCAAAAATTTTATAAAGCTAGAAAATGAGCGGGAAAAGCAACCATTATTTTTTTATTATATATAGATATATAGATTCTAGATCATCAAATTTCTTTTCGAATGGTAGACCTAGGGATTCAGTTTGATTTTCTTTTAGTTTTTGCACCTGCACCTCACTTCTTCTAAGAAAAAATTGCTTTGTCTGTTGTAAAAGGCTTCGCATTTACATGCAGACATTGCCTCGACGTCCTTGTATCAATTTTGGCCTATATGAGTTGTGTGTATTCCAAGGAAGTATGCTTTTTCATTTTCATGGTAATATATTGTGAAAGTTTGAAATTTTCAAAGTACAAAGACGCTATGAAATTCTATGTTTATTTTATTCATTACACGCAATCTTCAAAATATTTTAATTAAAAGTGAAAATTATTAACAAATAAAAGAGTTGGTATAATGGTTTAAAAATATTGTTACTCTTAACATATAGGTCATGAATTCAATCATTCACGATTCCACTTGTAACATTTTTTTAATTAAAAGTGACAATCGGTGTGATATGATATTATAAGCAATATTGTGCCAGATAGAGCTTTAGGGGGGAAACATATTCTAATTGTGCCAGATGAAATTGCAATTGACAAACTGTCAGATAATATATATATATATATATATATTACAAATTTTGAAAGACTTCTTTATAAATATAAGTTGTTTTATTTTCCCGTTGATTATGGTAGTTTTTGGACTTAATCTATTCTATACAGTTTCAAAATTGTTTTTGTAACAAAATCTTGTTATATCTCATATCTCATTTTTTAGAAAGAGAATCCTTGGGTTGAAAAGTTGTTTTAAGTTTGGTTTGATTCTAGATAACCCATTATCTGTTGGGGTATTGTTTTTGAATCTAGATTTGTTTCTTCAAGTAGACTGTACATTTCCTAAGGAAGGCACCAGAAGTGGAGTTCCAACTCCAGCCAATGTATAGATAGCTGAGTTTCTTCGAGTATAGTTGAAGAAACCGGTGGGTAAATAGTTCCAAGATTGAAAGTCAGTCTCCAAGAGATTTACAGGGGAACGATAGTGGGATACAAAGAGAAGTGGCGACAAGTCTCATGAGCTGAGATTCCACTTCATCTACAAAGAAATGAATAGGGAATTTACATGATTTCTTTGTTATTTAGTTTGCTGCAATTTGTCTAGTTCACGTAAGCAAAACTTCCTGTATTATTTGTTCTCAATTAGTGGATTATTTGCCTGTGGCGTTGATGCCCATGGATTTTCTGTTACTGATTTTACTACGTTAACTGAGTGTTCACTTTATTATACTGATTTTCTTCATTCTTTGCTCTCTATCTCAAAATTTCTAAAGAATCAATAATTGGTTCTGTTAATGTACCAATACGTTTATATGATATAAGAAACCGTAGGTGGTTTCACTAGTGGATTGAGAAACCATATGTGGTTTCTTGTATTATAACTATGTTGGTACATTAATAGAACAAATTATTGGTTATGTAGAAGGACTATATTCTATTCAACTTACTAGTTTATCTCGAATAGTTAAAAATTAAAACTTTTATTAATTTCTCAACTTTCCATTCTACTCATACATCAAGATTTTCAGTTCGAAACGATTTGTAACTGTTTAAGAAGGATATGTTCCCAAAGATAGCTTATCCTTTCTCTCCTCAAAACAAAAGATAGCTTTACAGGAAAGATCTTTTAAATCCACGTATTCTAATGATTTACACAATGAACACAATTATATAGAAACATAAAAAAAAAAAAATTAAACAATCAAACTAAACTTATGTAATATAAATTAATTCGCAGCTAGCTTTCACTTTGTAAATGAATTATGCCAATATTTAATGTAGTTATCGCCATGACTTGACTAAATTAAAGCATGCATGCACAAAAAATTACACAAAATAGTAAAAACTTATCCATGAAGTGAGAACTAATTAACTTTAATAATTTGTACTAGTAGAAAAACCAAATTATTTAGAAGAATCACCTTAAACAACAGTGTAAACTTGTTGAAATATCTTAATTGGGAAAAATGTTTGAAGCACCTAAATTCTGGTTATGATTTTGATTATGATATATTCGATTAGATATGTTGGAACATTGGATAGTAGACTCCTTTATATGTGCCCTGTTAAAAAAAAATGATAAAAAGACTCCTTTGTATGTGTATTAAAAAATTACGATATCTATATCCATAATCTTTTTTCCTTTTGAGTTTAATTAGGTATGGCAATAAACAATTAAAGATGTACCACAAGAAGAAAAAATTGGGGCTGTACATTTATCCCATAAGTTACGAGGAAATTGATCTTTCCTGTTTTCCTCTCAGTTTCTAGCCTCCACATCTTTCGTAATTCACGCTATTGCATTGGAAATCAGCTTAAATTACAGTTTTTGGCTTTTCACATAAAAAGGTCAAAATCAAGGTTATCAAAATCATAATTCAGACCGTAACTTCAGCAAATCAATTTCAACTGCACGTGAACCGTTTTGTTTAGAACCGTGCAGAATCGCGATTTCTTCTGGAAATACAAAAATCGGGCCAGTAATTCATCAACTCTTGATCAAATCGGGCGTTGGGCTGGTCCGACCCCTGTCTAACCTTGACTAATTTGGTGCCCCAAATTAAATAATAAATAAACGTAAAACCCAGTCCCCCAAATTAGATCGACGAGGAGGGAGAGAAACGGAGTAGCAGAGGATGATAGAGAAGAACAACGAAGAAGTGATTACTCTTCTCTTCTTTTAAATAACTCCGGCCTCTGGCGGTCTTTTCTTCACAAGGCAAAGGACAAACGCAAAATCTCTCTCTGTTGATTCTTCAGTCCTCACGGTTTCACTTTCATTTCACCCCCTTGGATATCATAAGCAGTAAGTTTCTTCTTTCTTTGGGCATTAATTTTAAATTTGTACAAAGTTAGAAACCTTGCGAATAGTTTGAATGTGTGCTTTATTGATTTATTATTGTAACATTGGCGGTTCTGACTACTTACTTCTTTATTCTTATCGTTGTTTTCCTTAAATATGTGATATGCTAATGTTAGAGAGATTAAAGGGGATATAGGGGAGGGGCAGGAACCGGCACCTCCGTTCTGGAACGTGAGCAGCACTTGTTAGAACAACTCCCTTTACTATTTTGATTTTTGATGCATTTTATATGAAGTGGTGATTATTCTATGTAAGAAAATTTTTGATAAATTTGATAAGATGAAGACCTCCGTTTATGCGTATGACAGTGTGGATTATGTTATCATATAGTTTGCAACTTTCTTTTTGAACATCGTATGTATGGTTTTAACTTGTTATTTGGCTTCTTGAGGTTGCTAATCTATGTTCTAACCCCCCCCCCAAATTTTGGGTAATGTAAATTGGTTTTCAGGAGAATCTTATGTTTTACAATCCCCTGCATGACTGCTGAGGGATTTGATCCAAAGTTACGATTTTAACAACCTTGGTTTTATCTGTGTCATTTGGTGACACCAATCGGTATGAAGAGTGGAAAATCTTCTCTTCTTACATTCGCTGAGAAATGCAAGGTTGATGCAATCATAAGCCAAATATCTGGTGTTTCTCAAAATATGGTTTATAACTAATTACCATTTTTTCTTTTCTAATTTAAATTTGGCGTTTGTTTTCGCAGGATATATTGACTTCAAATTGGCAAGGCAGCCTTAACACCATAAGGCTGACGCTAAAGGAAGGTAAACGATTCAATTTTATTTTATCGTTTTTTTTTATAAGATTTATGATTATGTTTGAATAACTCTGTGACGATTGATTTCAGCAAGGGCGAAATATATACTTCAAAAGTGAAATATTTTATGAGGAAAGGATTCCCATATATCTGGGTACCTGAAAAGGACTTGCGTAATGTGGTATGCTCGTATCTGTTATTCTTTTTCACTGCTATTTTGTAGAAGTTCTACTGTTAGGCCTTTTTCAGGCATCATATAGTTCTTTTCTCTCTGGTACATTTGAATATTGCTTCTGATGGTTTTTACTTTGGTGTGAAAAATGGTGGCCTGTAGCCACATAAGTAATAGTGAGATCGCGCCTGTTCTTGCAATTTCCAAACTAAGGAAATATGTTCATTTCTTGTTCAATTAGGACTGTTCTGTGTTTTTTAAATGTATCACGAGGGAACCCGTTGAACTTATGGTGCAAAAGTGATGTCTCTTATGGTATACGGCTTTTTGCTTTGTAGTTAATTTCAAATTTTTGGTCCTAATTTACTCAAAATGCCATATTTGTTTTAATTTTTGCCAAAGGTCTTTTCTTGAGATTACTAGAAAAGATGACAGTGTAATTTTATCAAATATGTCGACACCTTTTTTTCTTAGTTCTTCTGTATTATACTGAAACTCCAGAACTCAGAGATCGGAAGATAGGCAACATCTGACCTTTGAGATAGATTATTGTGGTATAGTATGACAAACATGGCTAGCTAAATGTAGCACAACCAGCAAATTTTTCACTGTGCAAGCTGAATGAGTATGGTTAATTTGTTACTATTAGTACTTTCAGAGACAATGGATGCACTGAGCATTCTCGTAAAATTAATCCCTCAGCGATGCTAGTTGGCATATATTCTTGTACTTAATTTCATAGATGTAACTCGTAGCATGGAGTGCTTGTTAATTGGTACCAACTCTCTCGCTTTATTTCCAATGGAAAGGGGTAAGGAGGAGGTCCTAATAAATGTCTACGAGCTATCAACAGCACTGACAGACGGTAACCTGGTTTTACCCCCCATTGTTTAGCTACCTCTTATGTTTTTGATCTTATGGTTTGTTTCATATTAGGGCTTTGTTCTTTTTGGTTTTGTCAACCAAACTGGCTGCAATATTATCTTCTGAGGACAAAGATCAGTGCCCTAAAATCGACCTATTTCCACTGTATGTTTCCTATAAAAATGCATGACGGCTGTATGAAAACTGTTACTTTTCTTTAGCATTTGGAGAGTTAGTTATTCTGTTGGTGCTCTGTCCTAGCCTGTAAAACATCTTTCTTTTCTTTTGTAGAACACTATTATCGATGAACGTGGTTCTTTTGCTGTAACCAGTCCCTTACCAAGTCCACTTGCAAATATACTTAGATCTATAAAAAAGGTTTGTTACAGAAACATGATTATATTATTTGCTTTGTTGTAAATGTTCAAATAGCTTCATCCGGATGTTCCTCTTCCTTATTTGTGCTTTTGGCGTGATTGCTAATCATCTTAGCTTTAGCTGATGACCAAAGTAACTAAGAGAAGTGCCTTGCTTTCACCAGTTTTTTTGTTTGCCGAGATTACTCTGTTGGAACGTGTGTTAGTAGTGTGTATGTGTGTGAAGCTTGGATGTAGCTTTCTGGCTGGTGTACCCCTGTCAACACAAAACATCACAGCTAGAGGTATGGGATCCGCTCTGGAACTCCTAATCTGAAGCAGACACAGCACAAAACATCACAGCTAGAGGTATGGGATCCGCTCCGGAACTCCTAATCTGAAGCAGACACAGCAATAGGAGATGAAGAAGAGCCATGGCAGGAGGAGGAGATATTCAAGTTGGCCCCTTCTTTTACCACCCAACGGCATTCACAGGCTTAATTTTGCAGCTGCAAAATTAACTAAATTCAAGTTTCATGTCATCACAATAATCTAATTAAAGTTGATTGCTTCAGAATGCTTAGAAATAGATAGATTCTCACACTGCTTGAATTAATTACTTTCAAGTTGTAACCATTGGCTTCAGTATGAGGGTCATGCATTGCAAGAAGTAAAAATCTTTCAGTTTGATTTTCAGTCCTTTTCCTGAATTACATCTATCAGACATTTTCCCTTTACTTCGCTCTTATTGAAATTTTCATGTGATTCAGCTACCAGCATGAGTTGCTCTAACAGGCGATGTTGTGCTTCTTAAAGGACAGAAGGTATGTGAAAAAGAAAATAGCTTTATAGCTGTATTATGTCTTGTTCCATATGCAGAACTACTTTTCCTCTAACTTAGATACAAAACAACTGTTTGTACTTGTCTTTTTGTTAGGCTAAGCTCGCTGAAGAGTTCCTTACGGATACCATGCTAGCTGAACAGAGAGTTGTTAAGGAGTCAAGCCTTTCAGTTTCTGGTATATTAAGCTCTTCTCCTCTACATTCTACATTGAGAAGCAAAATCCTCTTGGAGTTGCTTTCAGGCAATGAAGAGTACGCTCTGTATAAGTTCCATCCAAGGTCAGAATCTCGCATGACTTCCTTTATCATGCATATTGTAGTGATATTTTCCTAACACATTGATTCAACTATTAAAATCGTAATTATATCGAAATCTGAAGGCACATTACCTTCAGTTCTGGACGATGTCCTGATAATATTGTTCTGGAGGTGTATACATTTTGCAGGACTCTTGATGTTTACAGAGACACTTTTTAATAAATTGGGGTGTTCTAAAATATATAATCTTTAAATTTAATGACCTGAACATGAGGCTGTGAGTGCAATTTCTGATTGCTGCATTTTCTCACAGGACTGTAGCTTCCAAAACTTAATGACAAATATAATCTTTTATCAAATATAAGCAGGACATGCACATATCTGTATGGTGACAGAGGGGGTCATGAAGTAGATCTGGAGCATTTTGAAGCATCTAAAGCGGATCCTTTGTGTAAGATCTGCTTGGTTTGACTTTTGAGTGCATTAGCACTCCATATGAAGTGGAACTTTCCTGAATTTATCTGCTTACCCATCTTAACTAATATTGCTCAGCACCTTTTTCAATGAGTCTGATTGATGGGATTAATCGAAATGAAACCAGGCGCCGTGCTCTAATTCTTTTCTGCATCACACTCTTAAATGAAAACGCAAAGGTGAGGGAGCAGTCAAAAGACCATGCAGTTCTATTGTGGGATGAATTCCTTCATTGGCTCATGTCATATACTCGTATTCTGACTCTTGGTTTTGCCCTTGTAGGATGCTTTCCTTATTTCGATAGACAGGAAAGGATTTGATGTACTGGGAAAAGTTTTTAGTCCAGGGATGAATAATGGCAATCAGATATACCAGTGGAGGGAGTTAAGATTCACGTTCAAGGAAGAAGTGTCTGATGTTGAAACATTCTGTCAACGAGTAGTAGAGATGGAAGAGGAAGCCCTCAAATATGTCTCTAGTTTTAGTGGCATATGAAGAAAGGAAACAAAAAGATCCAAAGTAACACGTCTCAGAATTGTTGGGTGACTCATGACGTGAAGTAGGACTATTCTTATTATGAATGTATATGGCAGGAATTTTATATTGCCAACATGTGACATGTCATGCTTAACTTGGACATAAGTGTCGTGTGCTTATGCTGGTCTTTTTGTCTATGTACAATTTAGTCTGCTCGATCTATATGGTTCACTAAGCGTCAACACCACGATTATTTTTTACTGCCTTTGAGACGCCAGTTTTTTCTTTCAATGATCTTTATTTAAAAAAAAAAAAAAAATGGTAAACTTAAAATGGATGGCTCCCTGGGCTATTTCCTTAACCGCGATAACTATATTTCTATCTTTATATATGAATCCAGGCAAAGATGATAAAAGCATTAATTAATCTTTGCTAGTACAATGAAGGATGCAATGAGTTATGTTATATGAACACACTTACATATAAAAAATATAACAAAACTGATATATGACACAATTTTGTTTTTCAACACATCACATGACTTTTACATCAACACTTATCACATAATTCGCATGTCAATTTTGTCACTTTTTTGTCTAACTAGAATCTTCTAGAATGCAAAGGCTCCAGCCACTTGTCAGGCACTAAAAAAAAAAATGAAAAAAAAGGGAGTTAAAAAAAAAAAAAACTTGGTCACTCAACTTGTTCTTTTGTTTTCAAACTATTATTACTGAACTTTAATTTATAACCCGTTATTCACTAAAATTATAAACGGATTATACATCCATTACTGAACTTATAAAAGTGCTTTCTATCAGTTACTAAGATATAGTTAATGGAGGAGATGACATAGATTAATGACAAAGTGGTGTGGCATAGCAGTTCTACCGCTTGGCAAGAGAAATACTTTTATGGTCGCTAAACTATTTAAAGTGTTAATGGTTGTTCAGTAAACTTACCTTTAAGTTACTAATACATTATTCAAGTTTAACATGTTACTGGTTGGTAACTAACTTTGCCTTTAAATTATCAAACCGTCATTAAACTTTAACGCATATAATTACTAATGGATAATATGTTGAAGTTGAATAATACAGCTTATCAATTTTGCACGTTGTCTACAATAAAATTCTAATAATAATAATAATAATAATTTAATATTATTATTATTATTATTATTATTATCTGGATTAATCAATAATTTCTTTGAATACCCTAATAAAGGATGAGTACGAGTATTGTCTAATTATGTCTTTTATATTTTTTGTTAGATTAGCGTATCTCAAATACAAGCCAATGAGGCATAGCCAATTTAACAATGGGGCTAAAGGCACTTAAAGGTCCCAAATTCAGTTCCCTTATTATAGATTTTTTTCCTCTGTAATTCAATAGAAGTTATATCTTATATACATTTGTACTGTTAAAAAATGCATATTGCAATTGTACTTGGAGAGAGAGAGAGAGAGTCTCTAATGCAATAATAATGTGCAAACTATAAGAGAGATAGACACATAAAATATCATGTTTCAATTTTCTCTCTTTTTCTCTTGTTTCTACCTTTCTCTCTTTTCATTCTCTCCACATTGTCATTGACACTATCTGGTTGTAGAAAGTATCAACGCCATTGTGGAGAAAATTTTGAAAGAAAAGAGTGAGAGAAAAGGGTAAAAAGAAGATATAGACGAGAGAAAATTAAAATATGACACTTTTATATGCCTATTCTCTCTTACAGAGAAAACAATCAAGAGAGACCCAGTGTCTCTATTATATGGAGACACCCTCATTTTTACACAAGGATCCACACATGGGTTCCTGTGTAAAAAAAAATCTATATGTAGGTCCATATCATATATAATAAACAAAATAAAATGAGTAGAGAATAATGTACCATATAAGTCGAGTGTCTTTATAATAGATATAGCTGGTGTCTAAAGAATCAAACATCTGTCTTACCATGTAAATTGTCATATTGGAGATGACTATATGGTTATGAATAGTAGTTTAGTTAATCTCTAGTACGTCTCCAACCCTTCGTTATTTTGGAGATGCATGTTTGCACCAACCATTCTGCATTTCACCTCTCCAAAATAGAGAGGGCTATAGTTTGGAGAACCACAACAGCAATGGAGAATGGATCTCAAGAATATCTGAATTCACGAAAATGCCATTCAGTGAAATTGCAGCGTGCCCAATTTTTTTTTTTTTTTAAATCCATTTCATGTTTATTTAATAGTTTTTTTCGCTCCCTGTATTTATTTAGCGGGGCTTTTGGTCCACTTGCTAATGATTTCGGGTTTTTTTTTCCTTTTTTCCCCATTCATTTCATTGTAATTGTACCATTTGGAAGGGAAAACAAAGGGAAACAATTAACTAGGTCCTGAACGCAAAGAAACATACGTTACATTTCATAATTTTTAGAGTACGTTAATGTTTGAAAATAAAGAAAAATAGAAAAAATAGAGAAATGGGTAACATTTAGAGAGGATATGGATTGCAGAAAATGAAGAATGCAAATATCTATGTTGAAGAATGGAGAATAAAGAAATAGAGAATTGAGTTGGAGTCGTAGATGCTCTAAATAAACTACTAAGACTAAAGTAGCAACAAAAGAAATCCTCCACCAAATAACAAAATTGTGTACAAGATAACAACGATTCTTACCCTTAAAGGCTGGCACTACTTCATTTTTTGCTTTGTTCCATGATCCAGAAACATGACTTTAGCTTTTTTCGTTTCTTTAAATTGCTGCCAGAGATGCTTGGTAGATCGTATTTCTTTGTCTAATTATCACCCTAGATTGTCAAAAAGAAGACAAAAGAAAGAAAAGGCAACGAAAACATTAAATATAATTATTAAAAAAAGAGAAGGCATTAAATAAAACATAATAGAGTGCCATTTAATACTTTGTATTTTCTGGACATATCATATGAACGCTCGAAGTGATGAGGTCTTCTTTCAAAATAATGATGCACGTCTATTAATAAACTTCACTAAAAGTCCGCCAAGGGGGAAAAAAAAGGGAAAATTTGAAAAAAGGTAATTAAAAACAATATTTCAATAACCAAAGAGGAACATCAGTTTTATTTAATTTTTTTTTCAACTTGCATACATATATATACATGAGCAACATCTTGGACGACGCTCTTCCGATCTCGTAAATTTATTTCAAACACAAGTTACAATGCTTATTAATCTCAGCTATGTAACATCTCAGAAATTTCTACAAATTAAAGAAAGTAACATAATTATTGTTTTGAAAGAATTACTTGAATATCATTGTAAGATTTCTCAAAAATTAAAAGATTGTTATTCAATTGGCGTTAAAGAAAGAATTTGGTTCCTAATTGACATAAACTAAAGTGAATTGATTTAATTGACATAAATCAAAGTACCGTAACTTCATAGAAAGATAATGCAAAGTGGAAGGACTTCTCAGACATATTCTCGCCAAGTCTACGGTATATATCGCGCCACGTATCGAGATGTGCTTGGCGGAACTAAAATTTTATTAAAAACAATTAAATTTCAACTATTATAAAATGGGCCTTTGGGTCCTCAAGTTCCCAAAGACCCCCAAACCATCCCCTTTCTCTCCAATAACCCCAAAATTCATCCAAAGCCATTAGAGGAAGGAAATCAACCCTAAAAACCCATCATAATACCTATTTATCTTTTAAAAATGGTCTCTTACCATATATAAAAGTCATATATAAAAGTATTAAATGGCACTTTTCCACTTGGATTATTCAAGGAATATTTGAAGTGAGTAACACGTGTCTTGGCTCTCTCCTTCTTGTTAAATTGATTTTGGCATTCTTTGTAAGTAACATGTGTATTGGTTCTATCTCTTCCATCCCTTGGCTCTCTTCTTCTCTTTGTGTCTTGGACCTTTCTTTTGGAACTTGTGCCTTTCTTTAATTGTATTTGGCTTTTGATGATTGACAGTGCATTATTACTTTGGATAAATGATTGTTCTTTGCTGTCGACCATCGCTAGTGACGCTATGTACTCATTCTTCTATGCTATTTGAATTGTTTTATGTATCATGGCCTTGCTATGTGGTCTCGGCCATTCTGAATTGTTATTGAATCGTATGACTTACGAGTAGAGGCTAAATTAGTGATGTGCCCGAGTTTCGTATTTTTGTATCTTTGTGAATGACCTCCTTTGTGTATAAAAGTTCTCTCTTTTATATTATTTTGCGTGGGCCAATACATGTTGTTATTCACTAGGTACTTTTGTACTCACCCTCCATCTTCGATAACCCTGTAGGCATTGAATTATAAATCTTTGTGGCCAGATCGTCCCAGAGGTAGAGAAAATACATGTATGTGATCGAGATTTCGGTGTGTGGGGCTGAGGTTTCGTTGTGGGTAACCCATAGAATATCTAATTATCATAGCGCACAACGAAAGCGTCAACACCTTTGAATCGTATTTCCAAAGTCTCACCTTCGATTTTGAATTTGAGATATATTGAAATGCTTCCGCTATAAAATTGGGAGCATAACAAGCTAGGAGCATGATCAATGATCATATAACTCTCACGTATATTTATATTGTGGGTGATGTCCTCGAGATCATGAAACTTTATTAGCCAAGCAAACTTTTGAAGGGTTTTATGTTGGGGACAAGAAGTCTGTTATTGATATTGTATATATAATATAGGTACTGATGGCTTGTTACAAGGATAGGAATTAAATGATGGCCATAGAGAACTGGAAAGTCATTAGAAATCCTAAACGGACAAATGGTTTTCAAGACCAGGGTGGACGTGTCAGAACTGGGGAGCGGTGGTGAGTAGTTCTCGATGGAGGAGGTGGCGAAGTTCTCACTAGAGGTAGATGGGGTGATCGCAGTGGAGGTGCTGATGGAGTTCTCAGTGAAGGTGGTGGTATTGATCACGGTGGGGGTGGTCGTGGAGATCGTCCTGGAGGTGGTGGAGTGACTTCAGTGGGAGTGGAGGAGGTTGCGATAGAGGTGGTGGGGATGATCTCACTCGAGGTGGTGGTGGAGACCTCAGTGGAGGTGAAGCTAGTGACCGCGGTGGAAGAGGTGGTGGAGATCAGCGTGGAGGTAAAAAGGGTAATCGCGGTGGAGGTGGTGGAGGGGATTGCATTGGAGGTGGTGAGGAAAATCTCGTGGAGGTGGTAGAGATCGTCGTGGAGGCGGTGGGGATAATCGCAATGGACATGGTGAGGGAGATCAGCTTGGAAGTGGTGGGGAAGATCTCAATGGACATGATGGAGATCGTTGCGGCGGTGGAGGTGGTGATCGTGGTGGAGGTGGTGGTGGGGATCGTTGTGGAGGGGGTGGGAGTGATCCCAGTAGAGGTGGTGGCGGAGATCGATGTTGGATTTATTGTCAAAAATAATCCAAAGTTGAAAAGGAAAAGAAAAAGGAAAAAAGAAGAGTTCTTGGAGGAAAAGGAATCCAAATCCTAGAAGGAATTATCTTATCTTCCAAGTAAACAAAGCCTATAAATAGAAGTGTTTTCCTCTTCTTTTATGCACAAGTAGTACAGGTGGGTTGAGGGAAAAATTGATGAGTCTAGCACCTTGAGAGTTTTCTTGTAACTCTTTATGGTATATTCAAAGGGTAGAAAATTAAGTGCGGTAAAA
>CAVNYN010274855.1:0-22343 GCA_963692815.1 Nyctanthes arbor-tristis
ACTCATGTTACTAGTACCATCATATCCATGGCCCCATAATTTATGAACTTGAAGATCGTAATGAGAAAGAATATTAGATATCTCCTGTTTAAGTGTTTTTGAAGAAGTCTCAGAAACACCCCTAATAGCAAAGAAACGCTTAGTTAAGATACCCAAAGCGTTCATAAACCTCAAGATAATGGCCATCTGCTCTCAATCTGATTCATCTTTTGCTTCATCAACAAGATGAGAAAAGCAAGCATATCCAATTTCCTTGCGTATCATCCGACGGACTCTGTTAGCCATAATTGCCAAATTTCTTTCTAGATGTCTAGAGAAGTATATTTGGCATTTTTTGGGGCGTTACTCAGTATAATTAATTATACTGAGTAGAACATTTTTGATACTTGCTCTCCACTTTGCAGTATAATTAATTATTTCAAGCACATTTCCGTGGTTAAAAGATTTTTCAGACTCATCATGGTCTCTAAAAGCACAACATTGCAATGCTAGCCATTGAACAGTCATGATTGTTGTCTTTAAGCGCAGTCGATTTTTCACAACTTCTTCTTTGCTAACTCTCTCGATCACTTTATCAACATGTTGAGATGGCCTCATCAAAGAGTCAGCACATACCATACACTTATTGTGAGGAGATGACGATGATGAACCAATATGACCAAGAAATACACAATCCTTGCCCTGGTGAACTATCTTCCTATTATCAAATCCATTACTCACTATAGTCGAAGTGGAAGAGGTATGCGTATTTTCTCCCAAAAGAAAGCACGGAAAGCAATAGGCCTTATGTGTACTAGGAGAATACTCTAACCAATTAAATTCATTAAACCAACTAGGCTGGAAATGACGAGCTTTATCTTTATATTCTCGGCCTTTATACGAATGAAGTTTCAGTTGGTAAGGGCCAACCATCAAATATGACTGTCTGATTTTATCCCTTTTCTCAAGAGGCCAATCATACATTGTCCTCCTTTTTGCTGGATCCCGCTCCATTTCAAAGGATGAATTTGGAGTAGATTACTGATTTTCATTTGGAGTAGATTGGTTTTCAACTGGAAAGGAAGATTGATGATTTCCAACTAAAGGAGAAGATTCACGATTTTCAGTTGGGGTAGTATCTTGGTGGTTATTTGATTCCTCATTTTGTGTATTTATTACGGGCCTGAAGAAAGAATGCATTGTAGTTTTGCCTTTCTTGCTAGGAGGCTGTTGTGTAGCCGTAACTTCTTCTATGAAATCAAAATATTTAATAAAATCCATTAGAAAATTTATTTTGCCTTAGATAATTCACTTACTAACAATGAAAAAAATAATATCGAAAACCAACCAACAAGTCAAACAGTGCAATTATTCTCTAAAGAGGCAAATAGTGCAATTATTCTCCACTCTCCAAAGAAATAAATTATAGACTTATAGTTCAATTAACTTAAAACTCTTCCAAGGAATTGGCATAATCACAATTCACAAGCCATTGAGACAACAATACATTATACATTCCACAGTCCACACGGCCACACCTAATTACCTAAACCATTAACATAGTCTAAATCTTATTCAATAATCATAAAACCGTCAAAATCCCATTATCCCAAGAGCCAAGATCAATACTTCTCTCTGACTCTCTCTTATAACTTCATAGTCCTTATGACTTCATTTACTAATTTAACTACTTCTAAAGTTCAATTTTAACAAGAACCATAAAATCTAAATTAGGGCAAAATCCATTTAGGAATTACATTTAGGGCTAGAATAATACCTGATTGACGCTAAAATCTAGATGAACCCACCGCCCAACCAACCTCTCCGCCGGTGATCACCTCGGATGTCTAGCTTCTGGACTGTTCATTGGCCGGCGGCCGCCTACCTGGGTCGAAATGAGAGTTGCAGTAGTAACGCGAGAGCTTCTACCTTCTGGTTTGTTGCTTCTGATTCTGCCTTCCCGTCCCATTATTTTAGTTATTGGGTTGGCCCTTTTTAATCTTTTTTTTCTAAAAGTTAGAACCCAAAACTCCAGCCCATTTATCCCTTGAGCTCAAATTGCAATACCCCTGGGCTGGACCTTAAAAAAAAATTTTTTTTTTTTTAATTCTTATTAGAAGTTGGGCCGAGACAGGCTTGGGCACAAGCCTTGTAAGGACCCTTGTCTCTGCCAGTGGTGTTGCAGGCATTCAAGTGAATTTTTTGTGGGCATAATTTGGAATGCCCCAATTTCTTAAAGTTCGAAACGTTACTAAAAGTCACATTTTCATTTTTGAATTTAATGAGTAAATTTTTTTTAAATAGATAAACTAATAAGGATAGTACATGTGTGGAAACATGATGATCATTTAAATTACATAATGATCGGAATATATATTTATAGTTGTCGACAAAAGTAATTGATCAAAATATAATACCGATAAAGTATTTAGCAAAAAGGGCAATACATAATCATTTAGTTAAAACATTTAGTTGCCCCTGTACGTAGCCTCGACCACAACTGGCCCCTTAACCTGGAAGGAGGGAAAGTTGGGGTGAGCATAATAATAATATTATACTTAATGGGCCAAGTCAATCAATCATGTCAAACCAAATATGCGATTGTAATCGTAAAATCTACTTTTTAAACTTCAAAATTTTCAAAGTTGTACTGTGGGCTATCCCAAGGGCCTACTTTTGACCCCGGACCAATTTGTGATCCCTGACTACATACTAGCGCTAGTAGTTATAATTGCACAGTGGACTATCCCAAGGGCCTACTTTTGACCCCAGACCAAATTGCGGTCTCTAGCAAATATTTTCATACATTCAAGTCACAACCATAATTAACACATAAGTATTAAAAGGTACTATGGTTGTTTTTTGTAGGAGCACTTGATGGCTTGGACGATTTTCCGGAAAGTATGGTCATTTTTCAGCCAAAATATTTATATATTCATGTTCCTCATGGCGAGAGGAAGCCATAGACACCAATTTTGCAAAGCTTGGTGACGAAATGGAGATGACCCATTTTTGGGTTCTGCTTGGTTTGACTGAAACTATGTTTTTTCAGATTTTCTCTGTTTTTTTTCTTTATGAGGATGATGATAATAATGGCTATAATGTATACATTTGGTGAAAATTCTAGTGCACACCTGTTTGAGTTTTTCATGGTAAAGAATAGAAAAGGGATGAACATAGAGCAAGAGAAGAGTTGTTTACCTTGTTGTATAATGTTCTTGTTGATTTTGATATATAGCTTGATTCTCTTTTACTAGCCTTGAGTTGATTTGTTTGCAAGAAAGAAGAATGAAAGCTAGTTAATGTTGAAGAAAAAGAAGAATGAGAGGAAGAAGATGGACTAAGAGAGAAGGATGGAGCTAATTACCTTACTACTGGGAGAAGAATGAGTTTAGGAGTTAAATGGAAGTGTTCTGAGGCTTTAAATAGTATTAGCTCAATGGAAGAAGAGGGACCAAAATATAAGGTTTTAAAATTTCTTGGTTGGCAATAGGGACTAATTAGGGGTTAAGATTCTTGACGTTAATTCATTAGTAATTATTTTGATAAGTTTTGAATTATTTAGGTTGTACTTGAACTTATTATCAAGTTACGAAATTTCCGTTCTCAGAACATAATTCGCTTCAGCTAGATGAGTATATGAAAACTTTGAAAAGTCAAAGAAGTCATAGTGACGCGAGTTAAAAAGTCATAAAATTAAATTTAAATTTTCTTGGTGTCTACAACCTTCCCGACTAAATTTAAATTTTGTCCTTGAAATTGAACTTACTTGATCAAAGAGGTCTGGATATCTATCCCATATATTTTTCTCCTTTTCCCAAGTAGCCTCTTATTTTCTGTGTCTACTCCACTGAACTTTCACTAGAGGTATATCCTTGTTCCTTAAAATGTGTACTTTTCTTTCAAGTATGGACACTGGAATTTATTCATACGTCATATCCTTATTAACATCTAATGATGTGTGATTGATAACAGGACTCAGATCATGAACATATTACCACAACATCAAGACAAGAAACACATTATGCACGGTTTAGAGGTCAGGTGGTAAGGCTAGCTTGTAAGCTACGTCACCAATCCTTTCAATTATCTCAAAAGGTCCAATGTATCTCAGCCTGAGTTTCCCTTTCTCATCAAATCTGACCACACCTTTCATAGGAGCTACCTTTAGGAAAACCTTTTCGCCAACTTCAAACTTCAATTCCTTTCTTCTCTGATCAGCATATAATTTCTGTCTAGTCTGAACTTCTTTCATCCTTTCTTTAATTTTCTCTATATCCTTAACTGTCTTTTAGATCAACTTAGGACCCAAAACTCTCTTTTCACTAACTTCATCCCAATGCACTGGTGATCTGCATTTCTTTCCATAGAGAGCTTCATAGGGTACCATACAAATAGTTGACTGATAGTTGTCATTATATGCGAATTTGACCAATGGTAAATGTTTCTCCCAATTACCTCCAAGGTCTAACACGCATGCCCTTAGCATTCTTCCAAAATCTAAATAGTCCTTTTCGATTGACCATCTGTCTGTGGGTCATAAGCTATACTGAACTTTAGCTTCGTTCCCATCGCAGACTGTAAACTCTTCCAAAATTTAGAGGTAAATCTAGTATCTCTATCAGACACAATGGAGACTGGAACTCCATGCAATCTCACTATCTCTTTCATATACAATTCAGCAAACTGATCCAAACTGAAAGTTATCTTTACAGGTAGAAAGTGAGTTGATTTAATCAGATGATCAACTATTACCCATATGGCTTCATTACCTCTAGTCGATCGGGGAAGACCAATGACAAAATCCATTGTTATGTGTTTCCATTTCCATTCAGGAATCTCAAGTGGCCTTCACAATCCTGAAGGGCGCTGATGTTCAGCTTTAACTTTTTGACATGTCATGCATCCCTCAACAAACAAGCCGATCGATCTTTTCACATTCCTCCACCAATAAATTCCTCATAAATCGTGATACATTTTTGTACCACCAGGGTGAGCAGTATATGGGGCTAAATGAGCCTCTTCAAGAATCTCTTTCCGCAGTGCTTCATCTTTGGGCATACAAAGCCTCCCTTTAAATAATAGAGTACCATCAGTTGATATCTCAAAACCCTTAACACTGCCAACAAGTGCTCGATCCTTCCTCTTACGCAAAAACTTATCATTCCCTTGAGCTTCTTTAATCTTATCCCTTAAAGAAGGTTGAACAACCAACGCGGCAATAACTGCAGTTGTATGATGTGGGGACATAATGAACTCAATTCTCAGGTTGGCAAATTCTTTTACTAACTATTCTTGCTTAGTTAGATAAATGGCTAATTGCCCTTTACCCTTCCTGCTAAGCACACCGGCAAAAAATTAGGCATACCAGGGTGGTAGTGGATGGTACAATCATAATCTTTAACCAGTTCCAACCACCTTCTATGTCTCATGTTTAGTTCCTTCTGAGTGAAGAAATTCTTGAGACTCTTATGATCCGTGTATATCTCACACTTACCACCATAAAGGCAATGCCGCAAAATCTTCAATGCATGAACTATCACCGCAAGCTCCAGATCATGCGTTTGGTAGTTTTGCTCATGTGGCTTCAACTGTTGGGAAGCATAGTGGGTCAAAAAATAGGGGAGCTCTCTAGGGTGGCACAGTGGGTCAAATAAATCCCTTGTCCAACAGCTCCTGTATCTGTACCTTTAGCTCCTGTAACTCTTTTGGCGCCATTCTATATGGTGCCTTAGACACAAGTTCGCTCTAGGTATCAAGTCAATGGTAAATTCCACCTTTCTATCTGGTGGAATACCCAGTAAATCTTCAAGGAACACATCAACAAAATCCTGTACGATAGATACATCACTTGCCATCAGTTTGGGCGGCTGAGTACTCACAATACTCACTAGGTACACCTGACATGCAAATTTCTTCAACATTTTCTACGCCTTCATAACTGAGACAACATGCGGTACAGTTTTGCCTCTTGTCGCAAAAAAGAAAAGCTCACACTCTCTAGGTTTTTGGGAGTGGACTTCTCTCTCATGGCATTTAATAGTAGCACAATTACTGCTAATCCAATCCATGCCTAGAATAATATCAAAATCTTTCATTTTATCAAGTACAAGTCAACCTCTATATTTCCATCAATCTCTAATTTCACAGCTTTAGATATCTCGTTAGTACTAATAGTTTCACCTGAGGGGATACTAACTTCTAAAGCCTCATCTACTATTTGACAAGTATTACCAGTCTTAGCATGAAAATAGTAGAGATGAATGAATTGGTAGCACCAGAATCAATCAAAACAATACCAGGTATATTAAAAACTGATAAGATACCTGTGATCACATCTTCACTTTTCTCTGCTTCTTGCTGAGTCAAGGCAAATAAGCAGGCATTTTCCTTCTTTGATGTGTCTGTACTCTTGCTTTCTTGGCTCTCAAAAGCAGTATGGCCTGACTTCTTACATTCATAGCGTAAACCTTTCCCACGCAGTCATTCCCTAAAGTGATGCTTCGAGCAATTCAAACATAGAGGCTTTTGTTGGGTGCATCAAGATTAGGCTTCATCTCAGAGCTGCCTTCAGTCTTACCCTTCTTGTTATGGTACTTGCCTTTCCCTTTTGGTGGTTGTCCCGCTTTCTCTTCCCAATGGATTCTGTTGGTTTTTGAGCAGGCTGGCCCAAATTTAGGCGGTTTGATATAGTGTGTGCCTAGTCCTGAACTTGGGCATAAGTGGTGAATGCATAGGTGGCCATAATCCCACCAATCTCTAGTCGCAGACCCCTTTCAAATCTCCTGGCCTTCTTCTCATCAGTATCAACCAGGTGAGTTGTGAATCTAGAGAACTGTTCAAACTTCCTTTCGTATTCCACCAATGATAAACTCACTTGTTTGAGTTGAATGAACTCTGTTTCCTTTTGATCACCTAGGGATTGGGGAAAGTATTTCTGTATCACTAATTCTTTAAACCTTTCCCATGTTAGCTCATGTTGTTGCGCTTTAGTTCTTGTGCGCAAGTAAGATTCCCACCAGTGGCTAGCATCCTCTACCAACTTGAACTCGGCACAAGATATCTTATGAGCATTTGAGCAGGCAATGTGTTTGAAGACCCGCCCCAATGCTCTAAGCCATTCTTCTGCAGCTAGGGCGCCAGTCCTACAATTAAAAGATAGTGGTTCGTATTAGTGAAACTGCTCGATAACCATGCCGGGGTTATTGTGGTTCGCATGGCTTGGTGGGTTGAGTGAGTCAGAAGCATCTTGTGGGGTAGATGTACCCTGGCCTCGGTTGAGCCCTTGAATGACATTAACCAAGTCTCATAGAAGGGCAGCATCCCCATTCTCACTTGAAGCCGATTGGGCACGTGGTCATCCTGAATGTACCATTTCCTAACTCCTAAACATGCATTCAATTTAGAATTCACTTGATAGAACCATTCACAATACTCATCTACAAAAGATATTAATATAACATGGCATAGCGTAAAAGTGCAATATAAGTTAATAACATCATTACATATGAGTCTTAACAAAATCGGTAATAAGTTTGCAATATGAGTTCGGCTCTCACAAACACAAACGATCCTTAGTCAGCCTACAAGCTCCTAAAGCCACTACTCGTCGTCGGTATCATCCTCTCTCGTATAGCTAGGCCCTTCACCGGCCCATGCCCTCTTACAATGGGCTGTCTCAATGGTGCCAAAGCTAGAAGGCACCTCGTCATCATCTAGGAGCACCATCTCAGAGTTGGAGTCGAGTGGCGGAGCATTAGCCAGCATAAACATCTCTACACGGTTAGGGACCGCGGGGTGCTGAGCCTCAAACCTATCCCACTCTCTAATAACAGTAGCGGTGAAAGCTGGGTAGTCAATAGTGGGAGGTAGCCCAGGCTCTTTAATAACTCTCTCTTCGAATAAGGCCCCGGCCACCTATTGCCAATATGGTGGCAAAGAAGCAATGAGGCGTCTAGCGGCCTCGAAGTGGGTGACAGAGTATTCCATACTATGAAGCTCCTACCACATCACCATTAACTCTCGAGCATGCTGGCCCACAGTATGATCCTCGATCCAGTGGTGGTGCCAGTAGTAATATATCATCTTCCTAACCCTGATAGGCTTCAAAGAATAAGTCTTTCTATACGTCCTCAGAGTGTGTACCATTCCACCTGCCATTTATGAAAAGACAAAGTCCATTAGTTCCTCTTCTACATCTTTTAGCTTAATTCTGAGGGCTAAGATAATAATATTTTCTGAAAATTTAAAACCCAGCATGCCATGCTCAATCATACATCATAGCATCACAAAAGAGTCAAATTATGTGGATACAATATTTCTTTCCAAAACATGCAAACTGCATCTAAAATAATAAATCAAGTTTTTTCATAACTTTTCACGTCAGCAAATTCATATACACATAGATTCAGTTACACCATAAATCTTTGTATGCAAAGACAATCTTTCAACTTCAATCAATAAAATTCTTTTAAAATATTTTACCTTTCCGAAGTCGGCGCGGCAAGAGTAGGCATAAAATCTCGTGAAATATTTCAACTATATAAAATTGAGAAATTTTAGCAAGTCTATAGAAAGGTAGACCTTGCTCTGGTACCACGCTATAACACCCTAATTTCTTAAAGTTTGGAATGCTACTAAAAGTCGTATTTTCATTTTTGAATTTAACGAGTAATTTTTTTTAAAAAAATAGCTGAACTAATAAGGATAGAATATGAGTGGAAACATGATAATCATTTCAATTACATAATGCCCGGAATATATATTTATGGTTGTAATTGTTCAAAACATAATACCGATAAAGTATTTAGCAAAAAGGGCAATACATAATCATTTAGTCAAAACATTTAGTTGACCCTGCTCGTCACCTTGACCACAGCTGGCCCCTTAACCTAGAAGGAGGGAAAGTTGGGGCGAGCATAATAATAATATTATACTAAGCGGGTAAGCCAATCAATCCATGTCAAACCAAATATGCGATCATAATCGTAAACTCTACTCTTTAAACTTTAAAATTTTCAAAGTTGTAATGTGGGCTATCCCAAGGGCCTACTTTTGACCCCGGACCAATTTGTGAGCCTTGACAACATGCTAGTGCTAGTAATCATAGTTGCACGGTGGGCTATTCCAAAGGCCTACTTTTGACCCCAGACCAATTTGCGGTCCTTGATAAATATTTTCATACATTCAAGTCACAACCAACATCAACACAAAAGGAAAGGATAGGATCAATCAACTAGAATTTGCATAATTTAAACCCCACCTTAACAGTCTTGAAAAAGTTTGCTTGAAATGTTGCACAAGCTGTGATGCTTCTCAAACTTGAAACTTAAAGCGCCCTCGTCTAGCAAATGAAAGTTTACAGTGATTTAGTATATTTGGATTATCATTGAAAGGAGGATGTTAAACTTTAAAGACTTAATTGAATGTTTATGAAAGTTAATGTGTCAAGGTTTTAGATTCTTAAAATGTTTAAGGATCTAATTGATCACTTGTGAGTGTTAGAGTTCAAAATTAATTTGATTGATTTAGGATTTAGGAACTTTATGAAGCAACTAAATTCTTTATGGGTTAAAATGAACAATTATAATAGTTAGAGGACTTTAATTTAACATTCTTGGATAGTTTGAGGGTCAATTTAAGTTTAATTAAAAGTTTAGAGACTTATGTGATTAGAATTAAAAGTTTAGGGACCAATTTGCAAAACTTGAAAGTTCAGGGGTCTGAAATTAATTATTTAAAATGTTTGGGGACCGAATTTGATTTAGATAACAACTTTAGGGTCAACTTAAGTGTTTTGGGAATTCTTGGGGCCAAGAATAATGCTGACCATAGTCTAGGACTTATTTATATGTTGTTAAAACTTGTAGGGACTAAAATGCAAAATCCAATGGTTATTGTCTTAGATCTAATTTCCTTTGGTCTTTACACAATGGAGAAACAAGAATGGATGAACGTTCATACACATTTCAAATAGAGGAGAAGGATTGAGATCAAAATCCGATGAATCAAAGTAAAAATAGATGGAAAAGGATGCCCTTATATAAGTATTAGAAGGTATTATGGACGTTTTTTGTAGGAGCACTCGATGTTTTTGATGATTTTCCAGTGAGTATGGTCATTTTCCGGCCAAAACATTTATATATTCGTGTTCCTCGTGGCGTGAGGAAGGCATAGACACCAATTTTGCAAAGTTTGGTGAAGAAATGGAGATGACCCATTTTTGGGTTCTGCTTGGTTTGACCGAAACTATGTTTTTCAGATTTTCTCTTTTTTTTTTCTTTTATGAATATGATGATAATAATGGCTATAATGTATGCAATTGATGAAAATTCTAGTGCACACTTGTTTGAGTTTTTCATGGTAAAGAATAGAAAAGGGATGAACATAGAGCAAGAGAAGAGTTGTTTACCTTGTTGTCTAATGTTCTTGTTGATTTTGATATATAGCTTGATTCTCTTTTACTAGCCTTGAGTTGATTTGTTTGCAAGAAAGAAGAATGAAAGCTAGTTAGTGTTGAAGAAGAAGAAGAATGAGAAGAAGAAGATGGACTAAGAGAGAGGGATGGAGCTAATTACCTTACTACTGGGAGAAGAATGAGTTTAGGAGTTAAATGGAAGTGTTTTGAGGCTTTAAATAGTATTAGCTCAATGGAACAAGAGGGACCAAAATATAAGGTTTTGAAAGTTCTTGGTTGGCAATAGGGACTAATTAGGGGTTAAGATTCTTGACGTTAATTCCTTAGTAATTATTTTGATAAGTTTTGAATTATTTAGGTTGTATTTGAACTTATTATCAAGTTACGAAATTTCCGTTCTCATAACATAATTCGCTTCAATTAGACGAGTATATGAAAAGTTTGAAAAGTCAAAGAAGTCATAGCAACACGAGTTGAAATGTCATAAAATTAAATTTAAATTTTCTCGGTCGCTACATAATTTTAGCTTAGTATGAATGAAAAATGCCTGATTTGGATGCCCCTTCAAAAGCATACATATTGAATTCTATCACAATATGTTAGGAAGGACTTTCACTGGCATTTGTTTTATCAAAAGTTGGGAACACGTTTACAAGTCTTGTGAAACTAAATATTTTTGTTGATCTATTATATAGAATGTGAAATATTTTGTATTATATGTACATAATGTTTCTGTATATTTTGTGTATATTCTTTTCTATATCTCCACATTAGCTAGGTGGTTAGTTTTAGTCATTTTGTTCTGATTGGTTGAGTTTGTTTAGTTCCAACTGTGTACATATATACTTCTGTATTAAATCATTTACTTAATTGAGTGATTAATAATAATGGAGGTTATTCCCTCTATTTTCTCACTCTAGATTGTTCACGGTATCAGAGCACGGGGGGATTTAGCGGTAAATTCTTCTTCCTGCATTGTCGATTTTCTTCAAAAATTGAGTTTTACCTTCAAGATTAACAAGTAGCGATGGCTGCAAATCACTGGGAAAACACTCAGTTCGAAGTAGACGATCCGGAATTGCTAATTTAGTTGGAGCGCACGATTACGAGCAGATTGAGGAAGATCCTCTGGTGCTACACAGCTCGGATAACCCTGGGCATGGCTTTGGTTATAGCTTCATTAACTGGTAAGAACTAGATAGCCTAGAGTCGATTTGTTCAAATTGCCCTAGGTGCGAAGAATAAATTGGGAATTGTCAATGGGTCAGTACTTGCTCCGGCTAAAAATTCACAGACGTATGAAAAATGGAATCGAGTCAATTACATGATCACATCTTGGTTGCTGAATTCTATTGCAAAAGAGATAGCAAATGCTTTTCTATATTTGACAATTGCTAGAGACCTTTAGGTTCAAATTAAGGAACGTTTTGGTGGATGTAATGGACCACAGCTCTATCAACTTCGTCGGGAAATTGCATCAATTACTCAAGGAAACATGAATGTTACTCAATTACTTTACTAAGCTAAAGCAACTTTAGGATGAACGACCATTTTTATCCCCTGTTCCTGTTTGTGCTTGTGATTCAGCAAAATTAGTTGCAGAAATGATTTTTCAAACCAAGTTAATGGAATTTTTTATGGGTCTAAATGATGAGTATGAGCATGTAAAGAATCAGATTTTTGTTGTTGATCCTTTACCAAAGGTGAACAAAGCATATACCATGGTTCAGACTGTTGAAAAACAAAAAGAGGTCAATTCTATTTTTGGAGATAATGCAGAGTTGAATGCATTATTGGCTGGACCACAGGGCTATAAGTGGCAAGGGGGAAGTAAGAGAGCAGGAAAAAGGCCAGCACTGAGCAAAGAAGAGACGAGGTTGTTGCACTGTACTTATTGTTTCAAGAATGGACATGATGGGGATACTTGGTTTGAGCTACATGGGTATCCAGATTGGTACAAGCAATTAAAAGATCAAAAGAAAAGTAATAAGGGAAAGGCAGTGAATCCAATGGCAGCTAGTGTGGGAGATACTTCGCTGGAACTAGAGAAGAGGAATGACCAGGTGAAGGATCCTCTAGCTAGGGTGAATCTAGTAGAGTTGGTTCAGCAAGAGCTCATGAAATTGCTCAAAGGTGAAGGCACAGGCTCCTCATCAAACATGGTGAATTTTGCACATCTTGGGAATTTCTCAAGTTCAGTTTTAAACCCTCAAAATATCTATGCTTTAAGTACTACTCAAGAACTAGAAGTAGGAACTTGTAGAGTTGATACGGGAGCTACCAACCATATGTGACCTGAACCTGTTATAGAAACTGTACCAGTTTACCTTCTTGATGGAACCATAAACATGGTTAAGCATAAAGGATCCATTCATTTGACACCAAACATCACCCGATATGAAACATTACACGTACCAACATTCAAATTCAATTTGTTATCCGTCAGAAAATTAGCCACGACCACCAAACTGAAATTTACATTCTTTGATGAATATTGCTTGTTACAGGACCCTATGACTGAGAATCTCTTGGCTGTTGGAAGGGTATACAAGGAACTTTATATCTTGGACAAGAATTCCTTTTCCCTTTCAACTCTCCAGAAATATCATATTCATATCAGTAATAACTCACTTCCATCTCTGTTAATAGTTCCTCTGTTCCTTGTAATAAGTCTATACTTGATTCTGTTCACCTTTGGCACAATAGGCTTGGCCATGTGTCGGTAAAGGTATTACAGCATTTGGACATTGTTCTACATTGTAATAAAACAGAATTTTGCCATGTGATGTATGTGCATATTCCAGACAGCAAAGATTTCCTTTCCAGAAAAGCAGTATTCAAATTATTGAGCCTTTTTCTTTACTTCACATGGATATCTGGGGACCCTACAAACATCCCTTATTATCAGGAGCACATTACTTTCTTACCATTGTGGATGATTATACTACAATTACATGGACTATTTTGTTGAACCGCAAAACTCAAGTGCTAAGTACATTTAAAGCTTTCCAATAGTTGATAACTACACAGTTTGCTAGATCCATTAAATCAATAAGAATTGATAATGGATCAGAGTTTATGAGCCATGATTTTCAATCCTTTATGTCATCCATTGGTATTTTGCACCAGAGATCTTGTGTGTACACACTACAACAAAATCGTGTGGTGGAAAGAAAACACAAACATTTATTTCAAATTTGCCCGGGCCTTGATGTTCCAATCCAATCTTCCAAAACAATTCTGGGTTGAAGCTATCCTTTTAGCTACATACATCATTAACAGACTTCCCACTAAATTGCTTAATTGGAAAACCCCATATGAGCTTTTACATCTTAAACCTCCCTCTTATCATCATTTAAAATCCTTTGGTTGCCTATGTTATGCCACAAACACCAAGCCGCACAAAGATAAATTTTCCTCTAGAAGCTTTAAATGTACTTTCTTAGGGTTCAACACTGGGCAAAACGGTTACAAGCTCTATGATCTCCATTCCAAACAAATCTTTATCTCAAGAGATGTGATCTTCTATGAGACTATTCTCCCATATCAGAATACTGCTTCTGACTCTGAACCTGTTCCCTTACCTGTTGTGAATTATGATATTCACATTGACTCAGATTCTACAGTCCCTCTCCTAGTTCTTCTTCACCTGCTCCCATGTTTAGTGATTCTAGTCCTAAACGCAGAAAAAGTACAAGAGCAAGAAAACCACCGGTCTAGCACAAAGACTTCCTCAAAAATTTTACTCATGTGGAAGCTGTTCCTAACACTTATTCTTCAACCTCTTCCAGTTTTTCACCACAAACTTTTCCTTACATTCAATCTTCTAATTTTCATCTAGTATACTTAAGTTTTTTGGCCGACCTTACTGCTATCCAAGAACCTTCTTCATATCACGAGGCTAGTACTAAAGCTGAATGGATAACTACCATGAATAATGAGCTAGTGGCTTTTTGAATCCTTCTCTCCAGTGGCTAAACATGTCACCATTCAAATTTTCATTGCTCTTCCCACTGCTAAAAGCTGGCCCCAGTGTCAGCTGGATATTAATAATGCTTTTTTGTATGGGTTCTTGGATGAGGAAGTATATATGTGGCCTTTAGAGGGTTATACACTTAATCAGCTAGGAAAGGTGTGTAAATTGAAACTATCATTGTATAGCCTCAAGCAGGCGAGTAGACAATCGAACCTGGAGTTGTGTAAATGCTTGGAATCATATGGTTTTCATCAATCTGAGCATGATAATTGCCTTTTTATTTTACACATTGCTGATCTTTTCATGGCCTTTTTAGTGTCTCTCTGGGGATAAAGCTGTTACTACCATGTTTCCAAAAGGATGTAAGGTTACCTCTATCATTGGCGATGCTCTACCTAATCCAGACCTGTACAGAAGGTTAGTGAGCAGATTACTTTATCGCAACTTAACAAGGCCAGATATTACTTTTGCCATCCAATAGTTAGCTAGTATGTTTCTCATCCTACCACCACTCATTGACATTTGGCCTTACATTTATTGAAATATGTGAAAGGCACTCTTTCTACTGGCCTTTTCTTTCCTGCTGCATTTGATTTTGAACTTGTTGCTTACTGTGATTCTGATTGGGCAACCTGTTATGAGACAAGGAAATCACTTACTGGGTTCTGTATTTTTCTGGGTTGAGCTTTGGATTCCTGGAAAATTAAGTAGCAGTAGATTGTCTCTCGTAGTTCCACCGAGACAGAGCATAGAAGCATGGGTTCCACTCTTTGTGAACTGCTTTGGATCTCTTACTTACTCAATGATTTTTATTTTCCTATCAAGTTACCCATTCCTTTATACTGTGATAACCAATCAGCCATCTATATCAGTGCCAATCGTATTTTTCATGAGCGGACAAAACATTTAGAGATCGATTGTCACCTTATTCAACATCATTACAAATCTGGTTTCATTCTTCCACGCCATGTTTCCACTGAAGAGCAGCTTGCGGACATGTTTACAAAATCCAAGTCCACTCCTCAATTTAGGTATCTCCTGTCCAAGTTGGCCTTGATTGACCCACATCGAAGTCTAACTTGAGGAGGGGAGGTGAAATATTTTGTATAGATGTACATGATGTTTTTGTATATTTTTTGTATATTCTTTTCTATATTTCCACATCAGCTAGGTAGTTAGTTTTAGTCATTTTGTTCTGATTGGTTGAGTTAATTTAGTTCCAACTGTGTACATATATACTTCTGCATTAAGCCATTTACTTAATTGAGTGATTAATGATAACGGAGGTGATTCGCTCTATTTTCTCACTCTAGATTGTTCATAGAACCCACAAGTGCATTGATATTATGGTGTTAAACCATTGTGCTCGCCATTTATTATTCTTTGATCGTATGATTACGTAATTATATTTAATTAATTATGAGTGGGTGGTCATATTTGAAATCATAAAGTTGTGTCTTCTTAGTAGAAGATGAAATAATATCCTAAAAATATTCCTTCTCTTATAGGCTTTTTAATTTTCCTTATACTTCAATGAAAGAGTAATGTTTTGGTATCCTGATACTCTATTATATGTAGTTAGTAATTGATTTTTTAAATATTTTTAGATGTTTAAAATCTATTTGACTGGGGGTTATTCCTCGTAGCACGTAAGTTGTTAACATGTTATTGTGAATTGTGATCATGTGACCTTGAAATAGGGTGGAAGTGGCTTTGTTGACCCATTTTCTATTTTTTGGTGCCATTCCAATAGTGTAGTGATCTGAAACGTTACCCATATAGGTGATAATGAGTAGACTTTAAATGATGTCTATGTCATAGTTAGTGACTAAACCACCTCCGAACAATGAGGAGAAAAGATAGGTTAAACAATATGTATACATTATCTACGTGAGTGTTAAACAAAACATGGCTAGGGTATTACCAATGTGCATTTCGTTGATTTTAGGTATAGAAATAGAAGGGGGAAAGGATGATGCTATGTTCGTGCCGGATATGAGCATGGCGGACACCCTTCAGGTAGGTCAGCAATTTGAAACGTCCGATGATGGGTACTCATTTTATAATGAATAACGTCAGACATGTTGAGTTCAACATCGGGCTTGGGAACTGCAAAAGGAATGCAGAAAAAAAGTTTGTCTAGAAAATATTTACTTGTGCTAAAGGACAAAAGGACAAACGGTATCACTCTGGGGAAACGTAGCGAGAAGATGTTCGTACTGGATGTCAAGTGGCGATGGGCATCCTTTTGAACAAGTGGGAGGATGGCTGGAAAGTTAGTAAATTTGTACAGTAGTATAATCATCCATTGGCCACCCCCTGCAAAGTTCACATTTTACGATTGCACAGGAATGTCTCTTCAGCGAAGAAGATGCTTAGTCGGCAGTTTTTAGATGCAAACTTGTCTATGGCCCAGCTCTGCATATTATTGAAGTTAGATTTAAGTGGGCCCTCTTTAGTGGGCTTGCCATGCTAGGGACCTATGGTGTGCACTCACGGGGCATAATGCGCATACGGTGATTGAACACTTTTGAGTTGGAGAAGCAGGTGAATGAAAATTTCTTTTATGCTTGTGAGCCTGACATGAAGGATAAACTTGTTAGGTACTTTTGGGCTAATGTTGCCTCAAAAATTCGTAAGGGTTTTTTGGTAATGTTGTTGTATTTGACAGTGCCTTCAACACCAACAAGTATGTAATGTGGTTTTGTTCATTTGTTGGAGTAAACAATCGTAGGCACTGTGTAGTGTTCGGCTGTTATTGGGTAATCAAAAAGTCGAGTCATTTGAATGGTTGTTCGCTAAATTTGTAGAGGCGATGCCTGGTAATTCCAACCCTGGAATGATTATCACTGATTAGGACAACGCCATAGCTGCCACTGTCAAACGGATCTTCCTGATGACAGTACACTGTCTGTATATCTGGCACATCTTGGCCACGTTTCTTGAGAAGATAAATGTTGCTCAGTATAGGGAGCCCTATCAAAAGTTGAGGCACTATATCATGACGTTCGAGCCAGCAGTTGAGTTTAAGACAAGCTAGATTGAATTGATGCTCACCATCCCACTGGGAAAGAATAAGTGGCTGGTCAATATGTATGAGATTCACTAGAGATGCGTACCAGCATTTGTAAATTATGTTTTCTCCGCCGGTATGCCTAGGTCTCAGCTTGCAGAGAGTAATCACGCATTTTTAAGCACTATTTAAGCTAGGAATGCTCTTTAAATGACCTTTACACACGGTTCAAGAGAGCACTTGAGCGGTAAAGACACTAAAGCTCACAGCTAATCATGTTGATGTGGATGGAAGGATGGTGCCACTTACAAGATGTCTTATAGAAAGTAGATGGCTTTGTGTTACTCAAAGATTATCTTCAAGAAGTTTCAAAAGGAGTGACAGAGTATTGACAACTACTTATGCTCTATAAAATGGAGCATGTAGGAGACACATATCTATGAAGCGAGTCCCTTTGACACAGAGAAAACTCTTGTTGTAGTTGTTGTCAGTTTGAGTCTATAGGGATTCCGTCCAGGCACATGTTGTACTGGATGCGGGTTTAATAATTAAACATCATGAGTAGTTTAGTATGTTTATGTATGAAGTGCTTCAATTGAATGTTACAAATTGAGTAGATCAAGGTGTTGCCGGAGATGTGCATATTGTGGAGGTCGACAAATGAGGTAATGTCTGACCAATTTTTTGGCATCACCCTAGCTCATGCAGAGGTTTAGAGGTACCAAGAGCGTAGCCGTTGATTGGCTGAGAAGAACCAAAGAGTGATTGTCAAAGCAGCTTTGACCGAGGCCGGAACCAAAATGATGGAGCACATTCTGGATGTGCCGTATCTGTTACTTCCCAAACTTGGTAACGAGTGTGACACTAAAAGAGAGACGAGCATACCGGGTGATACAAGACAAAGCATGGTTGTTTGTAATCCACATCTTGCCAACATAGAGGTGGTGGCAAGCGGCTAAAGTCCGCTAGAGAAACAGCCACAGCACAAGGGGTTTGACATTATGGTGCATGCAAAGGTGTTGGACACATGCAACGTACGTGTGATCGTGCCCAGCTGAGGTATATTTTCTTCAGTTACACTTTATGTACAAGGTGGGTTTACTTGCACATTTACTATGCTAAATTTGTGCTTGCATCATTCTCCTTCGATGCCAATGATGTTGATGAGTTTGTCCCTATAACTGACAGTAGCACCTTGGAGCATTGCACTAGCGGGTTCTTATATAGAGGATGTGTTCTTTGGCTAGGTATTGTTGAGCCTCTATGTGGGAGCTTGTCCTGCAATTAAATTATTCCCTTTTACCATATCTACATTAGTCTTGCATGTTGACATGGTGATCCAGATGTTTTAATTTTTTTCATTTTCTTTTTCAGGTTCTTCTATCTGGATATGTGTAGTCAAATGGCATTTTGGAAGACTGGTTGTCTGTCGGCATGGCATTGTATATTCCATGTCTATGACATTTTGTACTACTTTTAATTTTAGGTATCAGCTAAATTGTAATATGGTTTTTGTGTTTATGTGAACCTGTTGTTGGACATCTTGGGAAGCTTACAAGATGGCTATTACTTTACGTTGGCATATTGTGATTGTTTAACTGGGTGGACATGTTGAATTTATAGAGGAGACTCTGCACGATTTTCTACATAGAATTAGATACACACATGCACAATCACCCCAGCATAGGCCTACAATATTTATTTTTCTAATATCATTAAGCTGGCACAACCTGCATTATTTACATCAACATGAATGACCCTCACACTCCTGCTCCCTAATGCTTCCATGGCTGAAAGGTAATTTTAAAAACGTTGAGAGAAATCCCTACCTCCTTCTCTTTTGAAATTGTAGCACACTTCTCTATAATTGTTGACAAGTTATCCACTTCATCTACTACGATGCCCTTATCTTTGGCCACCCGTATGTTGCTTGATCCTCCCTTTTCATACACAGAGGGGACATTTTTTACCACTAGAATGCATTCCTGCTTCGATAACTACGTCCATAAACAACCAGCCTTTGTCTTTATTCTCCTTCTCAAACATCATTAATGTCTGATAGCCAGCTTCGCAGTCATGGCATCTAGTTAGATTTAGACAACTCCACATCCTATGCCTTGGATCCCTACAACTATGACAAATCCTTCGCTTCATTTTCCCTATCGGTACATCTATACTCATTCAGCAAATAGATTTTACCTCCTAACCAGTTCTGGTTAAAATAAAACTCAACTAGTATAACAATTTTAACTTTAACAATCAGCCTTGAATTTATGTATGTAAATCCTCAATACATTATTAACCCCTTACCGGTATCTCTTCACTAACTCAGGCAGCTAATTAGAACGACTACAATCACCAAATAATTATAGTAGATAACTAGAAAGGAAAAATTTTTGTTTATGATTTCCTTTGCCATTTTGTTCCATATCTCAGCAAAGGCTACAAAAATACTTGGTTTTAATTACTAAATTTTGCTTAAATGATTTTTGTTGACCTTATACCAACTTGCCATTAAGCAACCCCAATTGTGAAATATTTCTATAAGGCTTTTACTTATAGTTTCATGCCAGCATGTAGAAATGTCTCATCCTTTATATTCTGCCTTCTCTTGCCAATGAGACTTTAGTTTATTGACTGAACCATTTTAGACATAACAAAATTACCATTGAATGTGAAATTTTGAATATACTAAAGTAACCCTAGTATGCTTAACATTCAAATTATAAATGTCATTGTGTTGGTTAAACAAATTCATTTTCAGCTTCTTAACACTAAAAGTAATTTTAAGCTTTGAATTCTAAAGCACATACCAATGTAACTTTTAACAATTATAGATAGTTTCCAATCACATTTTCAAACATTGAAGTTTTCATTTAACTTCAACACTAAAAACCAAATTACCTTTAATTAAAAAAATGAACAATGCCAGTTTATTTCAGAAGGAAAAGGGGCCTTCTTTTCAACTATCCATTGTATTCTTAAGGAGAAGGGGCAGAGATATCAATTTTTTTGTGGGGTGTAAATTTATTTCGAAGACATTGGAAGATCCTAGTTGAAGAAAAGAAGAAAATTTCTTTAGCTTATGCTTTCTATGGAACTATTAAATAGCATAAAAGAAACGTCAAATATGACAGTAAAATGAAAAATTCCAAGGAAAGAGCCAGCCGAGGCAAATCAAGCAAAAATTTCTTTGTACGAATTACATGTCGAAGTGAGTTACACACAGGAAGCCATGAATTTTGGATGACTATTTCGAATGCCACTGTCGACTAGTGGAGACATCGGTACCTGGTTCTTCTTGGAGGTCGCGTGGCTTAGTGGGTTGAGGAGTTCTTCACTGGATCGGCGTAACCTTAAACTGGTCGGGGGAGAGAAGGGTATAGTTGTCTCATTGAAGCACTTATCCTTTATTTAAATAACATTTTAGGTACTGGAGTTGGTAGTTACTTGACCAGCATTGACGATTGAAAAAAAATTAGATTTTTTTTTTTGAGGTAAAATGCTTAATTTTCATTACTAGAAGAATTAATCTCAAGAGCCTGATACAACCAAGGGGGATGGATTATTCAAGACACAAGGAGAGTTAAACTCTCGAGCTCTACGAGCTAAAGAGTGGGCTACAACTTTTCCTTGTCTATTAACATGTTTCACGCTAAAGCTAATAGCTTTCTTTAGCAACTCCTTATAGTCGTGGACTATGAGACCAAATTCTGACAAATCCTCTTGTCTTTGCATTGCGTCAACCACCACTTTCGCATCCATTTCAATAATAACATTTGAAAGCCCCAGCGAGAGAAGCCAAGCCAATCTTTCCCTCAATCCCATGCATTCCACCACCTTCACCTCAAAACGAGCCTCCAAAAGTTGTGTACGACCCTACATGAATATCCCTCGGTCATTGCGTATGATCATACCAAAGCCAACACAATCAACCTCTTTAAACAAAGTTGCATCTATATTGCACTTCAACCATCCTATAGGCAGTTTACTCCAAGCAAACACACTTTCTTGTACCATGAACATGGACCCATCTCCTTGTTGAGCAGCCTTCCAATCATATAGGTAATTTAATCCACGATTGACCACCTAAACCAGCCTTGGAGTTAGTCCCTTCTACACCTTTTCATTTCGACTCTTCCACAACGCCCATGCAATCAGGCACGCTGACTCCATTTCCTCCTGCTTCTTTATGAGAAAACAATGAAAAAATAATTCGCCAAAAGTACTAAACTCTCCATTAGGAAACTGAAATCCTCCCAACGACTAGTAGCTTTCTACGAATGGACACTTCACTAGACAGTCCAAGATAGTTTCAACATCTTGGTCATAAAACTCACATACTTCCTACATATTTATTCCTCTCTGAGCCAATCTCTCCCTGGTCAGTAGACAATTTCTACAAGCTTGCCATATGAACAGTTTAATCTTGGGAGGAAGGTGAAGCTTCCACAACTTGCTGCACTACCCAGGGACACGAAGTGAATCCTCCTCAGCTTAAGCTTCCATCACCACCCTATACCCGGACTTCACAATACATTCCCCACTTCTACTATAATGCCATACCAACCTATCCGGCCTAGGAGTCTAACAAAGAGGGATATGGCTGATTTCTTCTGCATCCCGACTAGTAAATAAAGTCATGATGGTATCCATATCCCATTCCTTGTGATTCGGCTTGAGCAAATGACGAACCAAAGTATTCTCTTCACCATCCACTGATAGGGTCTCTAACCGGAATTGAGCATTCCCCAAAATCCAAGGATAACTAGGGGAATTGAGCATTCCCCAAAACCTAAGAATAGATTTGGTAGCTTCTTGGGTCTTTAGAACTGTGGGCGTTATAGTTTGGTATCAAAGTGAGGTTTACATTTATGTATACTCACATAAAAGATATTTTGAAAAGGAAAATTTACTATCTACACATTCATTATATAAAAAAAATTACTATCTATTAT
>CAVNYN010274856.1:0-12209 GCA_963692815.1 Nyctanthes arbor-tristis
AAAGAATTTATTTGTACAAAAAGTGTTACCGACGAATAAATTCAAATATATAGAATGATTATAAAAACGTATGTCTCATAATGCTAATATAACTCAACAAGCTGTATTAATAATTTATAATAAATTTTTGTATAAAAATTCATTGACATTTGTTATTAGAGTAATTATTTGGAGACATGTTTATCTGACATGAATAACTGATATTGGTTCCCCTCACTTCCCCTTTATCTCATTTATAAATAAAAAAACAAAAAAAAAAAAGAATTAACTGGTGCAAAAAGTGTACCGATAAATAAATCAAAATATGATAGAACAGTTATAAAAATTTATGTTTCATAATACTACTATATGACTCAACTGACTGTATTAATAATTTATCAAAATTTTATATAAAAATTCATTGACACTTGCTATTAGAATAATTCTAAGTAGACATGTTTATCTGATATGAGATATTTATTAGTTGGCAAACATGAATTGGCTCTTCCGATCTGTGGTGAATTTGAAGGCCCACAACCATCCAATATATAATTGACAACTAAACATATCACTTTTTCATGCCAGATAAATATGTCTCCCTAAAATTATTATGATTATTATTACTTTTAGATATCGTGCAACGCACGAGTGAGAATTCTAACAGTAAGTAAATGCCATTTATGTACCCTATAGAGAGAGAGAGGAGATATATATATATATATATATTACGATTTCGTCTAACAATCATCTACTTAAATATTGACACATGCCTTGATGGTACTTTTTTTTTAAATTATTATCTTGTGTGCATTTATATATATATATATATAATATGTTAGTATTTTTTTGGAAGTATATATTGTGATATATATATTAAACATATATTAAACTCCTATCTCGTATACGTTCCTATCTTGTAAAAATTACACTTTCTTTTTTTTTTTTTTTTGGGTTACTCTAACCTGGCATGGAGTGTGACATAAAATTTCAAAGGAAAGTTTTGTAGTACGTACTCTACCATCATTTGTATTCAAAGCCATTGAAGAATTGCCAATTATAACGTCCAATTAATTAATTAATTATTTAAACTTCACATGACAACGTGTCACCATTTCATTATTTTATCAATCAAGAATACTAGGCGATCAACGAAAAAAATAAAAATTTTTCTTTTATATATCAATCATGTGAACATGGATCTAATTACCCTATAGTTTCCCTACACGCAAGTCCATTATTACACCGGAACAACGAGGTAATTGAAAATTGTTGCCATAAATAAGTTAGTTTCTTGAGGAAGAAAAAGGGAAAATGCTTGGCATGATCTCCAATTTGGTATCCCCAACGCTTCCCTGCAACTTCCAAGAAAGTGCCCCAAAATGCCTGCAAGAAACAGAAAACCCCTACTTATCTGTTTTCATTTCATGGTTGGCTTCGACTGTTTCCACACAAACTTTTCCGCTCCTTCTTCCCATTTTCCTCATCTCATCACATAGCATTATTATTATATATATTGCCTTCCTTTCTCAGAGTTTCCGAAACATTTCTGCAGAGTTTGAAAGCTTAATATTTTACCGATGGAGAAAGCGTTGAAGAGTGAAGTTGTATTTGAGGATTTCTTCCCATCAATGGTTGAGAAACTGGGTGCAGAGGGATTCTTGAATGAGCTGTGTAATGGGTTTAAGCTGTTGATGGATTCTGACAAGGGAGTTATTACATTGGAGAGCTTGAAGAAGAATTCTGAGGTTTTAGGGTTGCAGGGAACGAACGACTCGGATTTGGCTTGCATGTTGAGAGAAGGTGATTTGGACGGTGATGGATGCCTCAATCAGATGGAGTTTTGTGTTCTTATGTTTCGATTGAGTCCGGATTTGATGAAAACATCAAGAATGTTGTTCGAGGTTTTGTAATTATATAATTATAAATTAAAATGAATTTTATACTAATATTTTATTTATTTAATTAATGAATTATATTTCCTTATATATATATTTTTTTTAACTTGATTGACAATCCCATTCTACTTCTAGTAGTTACGCAGTGTTATAAAGTGTCAATTGCTGATTACAAACCCAATAACTACTACCAGCCAATATATAGGGGTAGTTATTTTTCATTTCTTAAATTTAGAAGCCCAGCCAGTGATTGACAACACAAGTTGCCAGCGCCTAGTATATATTAGACCATTTTCGTTTTGATTGAATGTGTATGGATGTGGTTTCGTATTCTTTCGGTAAAAATGGTGCGAATGTAATGAGTATGAAACATTTTTGAACTAATAAGGATTAACTATTTTACACATCTACACACCTAAAAGGACGGGCTATTCTTGCATGGTGAGATTCATACCCAAAAAAAAAAAAAAAAAGTTCTGATACTCTTGAGCTAATTAGGAATTACATGTATTTAAATTCTGATACTCTTGACCTAATACTGACAGCCTGTAGAAGTCGTCGGAAATTACCGACAATGTGTAGTCGTAGGTGATTACCAATGGCTACGGATTGTCCGCCGGTGATTTCCGACGGATTTTCCGACCATCATTTCCTCGTCAGTAACACACTTTTCTAACGGATTCTGACCACTACCGACGGATTTTTGCCGTCGGTACAGACGTGTTTTCTAGTAGTGATGATTATGTACGTTTGTTTTTTATTTTACCAATAAAAGAGAGTAAGATAATGAAGAATTATCATGTCCATTTTTCATGGCATTACCGAACTACAAATCTTTTTTCTCCCATTCAAATAAGTCACATCTGGCTCTACATATTAAATAAATTAAAAAATTACTATTAAATTAGTAGTATGTAATGTTATACTGAGCATAAAAATCAAAAGAGAACCAAACAGTAAAAGGTTCCGCGACAATTTCGTTTGTCATATAACTCAATATAATATTAAGGTTAAACATCTATCATTTCTCCTCTTAAGATGTAAAAATTCAATAAAGAACAACATTTTCTGAATATTTCATAAGAAGGTTTGAATTTCTCCAAATATTGACTCTGCATTCAAACTCCATGATCTCAAGGGTTGACGTTAAGAATACAGTTGAGTTTGTTGGAATTTCAAAGTTCAATGGAGGATCCGTGATTTCTCACGGGAATGCTCCCAATTCATTATTAGTTTCCCGTATACTTTCGATTTATGAAAACATCTTGTTTTACTTTGTTTAAAAGTCAAAACGCTACTTTGTTTAAAAGTCAAAACGCTCGACTCAACATTCAGAATGACCTTCCAGAATAAGTTGACTTTAGTAATTCCATTTTTACTATGCATTCGTGTAAATGATACCGGCACCAATAAGGCTCATATATGAAATCGTGTTGAATGAAAAAGATCTAAAGCTAACCATTGAGTCCTTTACAGTCATGAGCCAACCATGGACTCCACTTCCTACTTGCACCAATAGACTCTTAGTATTGTAGATTTTAAGTTTTATTTGATCTAGCTACGAGTTGAATTCAACATCAGTAATCTATTAACCTAGCTAATAACATATGAGTATAAATAACATCCTTTTTTATACGAAATACTTCGTTTTGTTGCAAATCTCAATGAACCAAACTGCGTACAATCAACCTATATCTAGTAAAATAAAACATGAGTCAATGAGATAATGCATATGTTTCTATGGTGTGAGCAACTATATTTCTTCACGATATATTTAAACAAAACACAGGGGAAAATAATTGATGTACAAAATTATTCTTTAATCTTTATAATTTAATGGTTATAGATTTCAATGCTTATTTCTTGATTGAAGTAAACAACATTTAATGGTCAAAGACCATTAAATTATATTACCTCCTACCTCAGACGTGTGCTCTTCCGATCTCCGTCCCAAATTATATTCCCCTTTTCTTATTTAACTTTTTAACTTTTTAAAATACATTTATTTATTATGCATAGTAATCAACAATAAAGAAGATCTAAAGTAAAATATTAAAAAAAAACAAATGGCATATTAGAAAATATATTCTTAAATTATACATTTTCAAAAACATTAATTATATTTTCTTATCTATGTGAAAAACGAAAAGGAAATATCTTTGTAGGACTAAAGAGAGTAAATGGAGTATTGATCAGAAAATAAGAGAATACTTAATTTTTTTCTTTCTTTTCTTTTTTTTGGTTGGATTTGGAAATTAATACAGTAATTGTTTCTCTATGTAGGCAAAATAAACCTAGGAAATTGCTAAACCTCAGGTTTGCCTAGTCCAGATCAACAGTAAGGATTCTACTATCCGTTATGAGCATTTTCGCAAATGGTGGAATATCCAAAAATTTAATTACTTTTTCTAGCTCAACGCTGTTGAGTACTGTCTAATTCATTCTTGAAATCATCACTTCTGAAAAGCATGATTTAGATACAATGAAACAGGAAGGATAAGTTTGCAAAGCCATCAATCCTGAAAGCTAAGTTACTACAGTACATGAAAAGGTATCAAGGAAAAATAACTGAAACCAAGTCACCCGTTTCAAGCTTCACAAGGGAAAATATAGCTCAGCACTAACACATCATAAGCAGAAGAAAAGAAACCTCAGCACTAACACATCATTCATCATAGGGCACAAATCCATGCTCCCGAAGATCAGTTTACTAGTTCAGAAATAGCAGAAGCTCTTCATGTTCCAATTTGCTCAAGAAGTCTTATCTGTATCTGCAACAGATGTAAAGCCAAAATGTTACATTACAAGTATTTATGAAGTTCCAGCTAATTGATCATATAGGACCTCCCAGGTCGGGTTTCTCAATCCCCAAAGAATGTTCAAGAAAAACTCCCATATGATTATGTCACAGAGGAGCTGCATATATGATCATGTCAAAGGAACGTAACTTTCCTCAACATAATGTGCATGGGATGGTTCATGCCCAGGTACTACAAAGTAAAATATTCTAAAAAGCATACATATGATTACTAGACACCATCATCTTTAAGAAATACAAACATAATTGAACTTTACATGTTTAGTATAATTTAACATTTATCAGAGTCACAAACCAATGTTATATATAGATCCTGATCATTGAGGACATCATATCATACATCCTAATTGATTCTATGTGGCTAAACCATTCAAAACAGATTAAATTCAGGCTGAAAAAATTATAAACCCAAAAAGTCAAAGTTGATGAAGGACCTGAAACGCGCCCTTGCCTAATAAATCCAATGGAAAACTATACCTGATATAATGACCCGATCCACTTTGGCATGATATAGTCCGTTTTAACACTACCCTCCATGGTTTTGTTATTGGATTTACACACATAAGGCCTTATGCCAATTAGAGTGATCTCTTATAAATTAGTCTTCTTTCTTTTACCCAAGCAATGTGAGAGTGAGACAATCACAATCATCCCACCTCACGGGGCCCAACGACCTTGTCGGCCACTTTTTTCACTACGCTCTAGTTCTGATACCATTTGTAATGACCCAATCCACTTACACAGGATATTATCTGTTTTGAAACTAGCCTAATCAGTTTTGTTCTTAAATTTACACCCATAAGGCGCTTCATAACAATTGGAGTTGGTCTTTTAGTTTATAAATTAGTCTCCTTTCCTTTACCCAAGCAATATGGGATTGAGGCTATCACATCTCTATGACACTCATCTTCAGCTTGGTGCACTCAACTTTATCAAGAGAATCATGAAGTAGTATAGATTTCTAAAGCACATACATTGCAAGGATTTACCCACTTGCTTTATGTAACAGTCGATGGTAATTTGTGATGTCTCCAAAGGATTTGAGTATAAAATGATAGCAGATAAGTTCAAAGCTAGGGCTTACGTTATTAAAGGTCTTAGTTAATGTCCCAGACATACGGAGTTCATCTTTACCTTCAGTTTTTCCTGTTTCTAGCTTCATTGTAGTTTCCTGACATCAATTCTGAAAATATACTTGCAGAAAATAAACTATTTTATACTGTACTAAGGCTCCTATTTGAATTCCAAAATACAATGTTGTACACTGGTGGAGCATTTCTACTTTGGAAGTAAAAAAGTTTGCACCTTAAATTACGTCTTGTGCTTGAAATGATAATCGCTATAAACCAAGACTAAGCCTCGTCCCTAGTAAATTAGATGGTACTTATCCCATACTTAAATTATTTTCTGCAATGCTAGTTCATTAATAGATCCACCACGGGAACTACAGCAACTACCACATGAATTGTTAGTTTTAGCCTACTAACGCTCATTTTATGATAGAATTTTGCAATCTAGTGATCCACTTGGGAAGCATTTCTACTTTTAAATTGAAAACCATTTGCATGAGGGCTTGATTAGTACAGCTGTCGCGAGTAGAACTCTCGAACTTAGAGCATTGTTAATGGAGCATTTACAGCTTCCCTAGAACAGCTTTGACAAGCTGGTTTTTTCCCTTCCTTTGTTTTTCTTTTTTTTCTTTTTTTTTTTTTTGGTGTTGTGGGGGTGGGGTCAACAATGGGTTCTTGGACCGAAAGAAAGAGCTACATTTTTTGTAGAAAAGCAACTTTAGCCTTCAAGAAGTGCTAATTGAGCTCCCAAAAAGACCTCCAAACACACGATCTTGTGCTTGGGTCAAAAACCATGAAAAAAGAAGAGAAAAAAATATCTGGATGATTGTTTCTGAATAAATTAGGGGTCCGAGACCTTTTTTGCCTATTAAGTTTACTTCTGGACCACTAGGTCATTTAAAGCTGCTAATTATTAGCAACTACCAACATTCTTGGATTTAGTACACTTTCCGCATCCCAACATGTTTTATCAAGAAGGGGTCAGTCTTCAAAGGAAAATAACCGTTTAGATATACATAAAACAGTTCCAACCACTAGAAGTCGTTCACTTAATCTATTCTCAATTGCACCATCTCCACTTAGTGGCATGCATTCTCATTACTTAATTATGCATTTTAATAAGGGAGCATTGTACAGACCAATCGATTTGAAAAATACATTTAAGAAATCATCTCAGTCCTTTGCTTAATCAAATTGTCCAACTTTATACAACTAAAAGCCCGATAAATCCATCATTCCATATCCAAATATCCCAAATAAACCCCAAAATACCCTAATTCAAAGATCATTACAAATCACAACTACATAAAACCCATGACTTCCTTTCTCCTTAATTGGCATCTGTCTCTTTCATCCATCGTCAACCCACCTCCAGTGAACAACAAAGTTAAGTAATAAGATTTAGAACTTCAATTGAGATTGATGATTAAATAGGAGAGCAAGATGAGTTTAAATATATTGCAAGATTTTGTTACGACTGAGAAGCATTAGGAATTACACAATCCAATGTCACTTTTCTTATTAATTACCAATTTTCTGGGAATATTTAAAAGTTTGTCCAATTTCAATTTGTTGAACCAAACAGGATCCAACCCCGCCCCCCTCTCCAACCCAAAACCCACAAATAAAAAGGCTGTCAATCATTCTTTTCTTATGTTGATTCCTTGTGGCCTAATCTAAAAGCTCTTATGCTTACTTCTTGTAACTATTCAGCAGAACTCTGATGTTAATCTCATGTTTAATCTGCATTGCCTTCTTCATTTCTTTTTAGTGCTCGACTGCACTATTTGAACATGTGAATGCCAAGTAGCTCGTGGGGTGATTCTAACGAGAAAGATATATTATTCTGGATGCAGAGAATTCTGTCCAGTTTGGGACAGAGTTGAGAATATCAAGCCAGCAAAGATTAGTTGGTTGGATGCTTCGTTTTCTTATGTTCGGCAGTCAACTGTGCTCGAAGGTGGTAGCCAGTGGCAACAGGTGGAACCGCTCTGCGGCTTTGGAGTGCAGGTAATAGGAGCTTTGGCTTTATTTGCATAGAGGTTTCATAGATTTTAATTAGTACAGTACAATAAATATTGCCCTTTGGATTAATTGAAATTAATAAATGAGATAATTTGTCAAACTTATCTGTCAAAAGTATTGGCAAATGGAAAGCTCCCCTTTAGTAACATCACACGTTTATTGTAGTAATCTAATTTCCACTATGTCCACCAGATGGGCATTTTGTCCTTTTACAACCAGACGCTTAACACAATAAACTATAGAACATTGTTGATGCCGTTACATAGAAATAGCCTTTCAAATTTATAGGATCTTCCGATCACAGACTTCCCATATCACACTTCATGCGTGCAACCTTTCTACCTAAGCTTTTCATCCTGTTGCATTGATCCCCTGTTAATATTTCAATCTCGATACAGAAAGAAATCACTTTTACATTTTCGGACAGCAAAGTCCTCTATGATTATATGTACATCCACTAAACTGCAATTATACTTCTTTGTACTGATTCTACACTTATTATCCTAAACCATTCAGACTTTAAAGTGCTCCAAGATTCTAACTCACGCCGTATCCCTTCCTGCTCTAAATTCTAGATTAACAAGATTCATTACAGTAGGCCAAAGAAAATGGAATACTGATATCCATACTCTTGGTGCTTTTTGAATTGACGAGTTTTCCTGCCTAAACTTAGCTTTTAATGATTTTCCAATTAACTAACCTTGTACCATAGAAATGTACCCAATAACAGTTCAATTTAGAGGTTGCTATGATGTTCTTGTGAATCTAAAATCCTGCTTGATCGTCATACTTCCAGTGAATAATCCATCTTTGAATCCATTACAATAACAGCAACAACTTTATCGAACTAAGATTAAAGGCCTAACTAACTCTCTGCCAAACCCATCATAACAAATCCAAACTGCAATCTTGAGTTCTTTCTCATCCCCTGCTTTCATCTCTCATTCACTACAATAAGGCATTGCAAAACCCAAATAATACATTCTTCTTTCCATATAATAACTAACTCACAGCAAATAACTTTCATTAATATCTACAATTGATGCTTAAATACATATGTAATGATTATCTAGTAAGTAGTACCTGCAGTTTTGTCCAAAGCATCCTGGTACTCCGGCTCCTCCTCTGGCACAGGATGAAGACTCAAGTCATTCTTATCCACCGACTTTGCCAAACCCACATTGTCATCTCCGGCAACATCACCCAATGCCCCGTCTTTCTCATCCGGATACCTCACCACAACAATCGGGCACACGCAATGCTGCACGCAGTAATCACTCACACTCCCAAGCCTCCCTTTCGTGCTCCTCTTTGAAGCCCCGAACCCCCTGCTCCCCATGATAACTGCACTCAGTCCTAGCCTCTCCACCTCCAGACACAGCCTCTCTTTCATATCATGATCCTTCACTATATGTATCTTAAACGGAATATTCCCTTCTACCAAAGGCTGGGCCAGTTCGTTGGCCTTACTGACGGTCAATTTATCGAAATCGTCCTCACGCTCCTGCTGGGATTTCTCGTCGGAGACGTCGACTGCGCCCCAATCTGCCCCGTATAGGACAGAAGTGGGCCGGACATGGAGGAGGACAACGGCATCACCGGGGCGGAGGTAGTTCTGAACGGCCCATTTCACGGCGAAGCCGCTCTCGTCGCTGAGATCTACGGCGATTGCGATCTTACGGTTGGCTCCGGATGTCGGCGTGCCGGAGGGGAAGCGCGGGGAGGCCGGCTGGTGATGGATCACCGCCGGGGCGTGATCAGTTTCCGCCGGAGTTTTATTCGGTGATGCCATGCAGTAAAAGAATATACAGTGAGTAAATTTGTGCAAAAAAAAAAGGAGAATTCTTTTAGGGTTCGAAGATTTGAGGATTGAGATTGCTGGTGCGAATTGGGTTCGAACGCGGGGTTAAATTTTGTCATTTGTATTCTGTCACGTACGAGGTAAAATCAGGTGAAGTGAACTCTGGTATAACATACTAACTGGATGAGCCGTGCTATTTGAACAAAACCACCTATAAAAATTCTAATAAAATTGACATATAATACAATCTTATTTTTCAATATATCATATTATTTTTAATCAACACTACTCACTTATAATACTTGTCAATTTCGTCACATTTTTTGTCTCTTTTTTTGTCCATTTAGAATTATTCGTATTTGGATTTCCAACTACTTTTGTTTTCTTTTTTTGTTTTAATTTTTCAATTATATAGATCTTGGCTGTCTATTGATGCTTTAGGAAAATTTTCAAAAATATCTTAAAGTTTTGTAACTAACCTCTCAACCTGTATTACAAAACATTTGAAAGGTTTTGAAAAAGAACTCGTAATTATTGAAAATTTGCTAGTTAAAGTTTGTTTGTCATCCCTAACTTGCAGGGGCGGAGCTAGGAATTCAATTCAGCGCGGTCTAGCATTTTGAAATAAAGAAACTATAAAATAGTTTGATAATGAACACTAATACAAATGACGTATTTTTATAACTGTCATTTACAGGTTTTCATACTTTGAAACCATTTTACAATAAGTTCATTATCAATGTTCAAAAATACATCTTTCTTTTCATAATTAGCAAGAATACAACATACAACAACAAATTATCAATGAACTAAAATAAATCTCTGTTCTCTGATTTAAAACAATTAAACAAAGGATCAAATCTAAATATCTAATATAATAAATGAATTAAAGTTTAAAACATAGACCAAATTATTTTATAAGTGATTCAACTAATTACGATATCAAATTATCAATATTACAACAATATTACATAAATACATATAATATAAATTTGGTGTCAATTCAAATATTCAATTATACCTAACTAAAACTAAGCAGTAAGCGAACTAGCCAAGCTAATACAATAAGCTCTAAATTTTTATAATTTATAAACTAAACCCTGCAAAATACAAATTGGACAAAACTTAAAAACTATAAAAAAAATCTTGAGGTACTAAGAGGATTTAGTGTTTTACATAAGATAATTACCTTTATTTTATTCCTCCTAGTGCTTAATCACCACCAGCGAACGCCAGAGCTGTCGGAAAATGAGGTATTAAGCTGCAAGCGTGAAGCATCGAACTCCAGGAGAAAGTCTGAGACTAAGCTGAGCTTTTGAATTTTGAAAAGAAATAGCCACCGGCTGATAGTAGCAGCAAATCAGCAAAGTTGATTAGTCGTTTGTCGAAGAAGAAAACAGAGACCAGACAAGAGACAGAGTCGAATACACAGAATAGGAAGAACCGAATGTTTAAGATGCTGGTTTTGGACTTTTGGTTTTTGGGAATTTTAATTTTGTTTGGTCCTCTTTAATTTGGGTAATGGGTTATTTTTTAGTTGATTGGGCTTATAGTTTTGGGTCAATTACATTTAGCCTCATGTTTCTCTTGGGTCCAAGCAAAGTAGGCAACACAGACATTTTTTTTCTTGGGCCGTGCGGCCCAGGCTCTATTTTTACTGAACCGCTCTACAGTCCAGTGCAGTCCATGGACCGCACAGGGCCTACTGGGCCGCCGCCCCTGCGAACTTGTATGTTGGAGGTTGTAATATTGGAATAAATAATAAAATAAAATATAATATTATTGTGTTAATTGGTAAGTAAAAATTCTTATAATATATTATAGTATCTCTAATTAGGGATGACAGCGGGTCGGGTTTGAGGCGGAACCCGCAAAACTTTTTTCTTGCCCCCGCCCCCAATGACCTGCCAAACTTCAGGGCGGATCAGGTCGGGTCAATTTAAATTGTCATCCCTATCTCTAATATAACAATGTGCAAAATGCACGTGTGATACAAAGATATTGACATTACAATAAAAAACTTCTCCAATATAAGAACATGTACTGTATATATGTGACAACTCATTATTAGAGATTTTCATAAAAAAGAAAAGAAAAGAGACTGAAATTTATTGATTGAAGGAAAGTGAATAAAATTAATGATAGACATTGTTAAGGGCAACGTCACATCTAAATATTGTACTTGATAATAGTATCAAAAAAAAATTTTTTAAAGTAAGTATCTCGACTCAAAAATCTAAATTTGGGATATAGATTTTGTTTATTATAAAAAAAAATTAACATCAAACATTGCATGTATTTTCTTTTTCTTGGCCACTTGTCAAAAGATATATCACCTTGACATTGTAGTATTGGAGATATGCTCTGAAAGGATGAATTAGATTCAATTCTAACACAAAAGGGATGACCAAATTTATAGTGTTGGAGATTGGAGATGCTCTTAAAGGACTATATTCTTTGCCTTTTACTTTTAAGAGTCTGATCCCAAAGAGATTGGATGTATATTTATCTGGCGCATGCTTCTCCATTCATTTTGTTCACATGAAATGGACTCACATGTGAGTCATCTTTTTACCCACACCCGAGGTCGCCTACTCCTATTACTACACGGGCCTATATAT